>OX101788.1:32939974-32975411 GCA_944452715.1 Ophion slaviceki | reverse complement strand
GAAGTGGCGAAAGAGGGAGAAAGAGAGAGAAACCGCGAGAGAAGGAGGGACTGCTACGTTCAACGCCAGCGCTGATAGCGGGCGACGCGCCAACTAACGCGCACACCGGTGCTGACCTCCCCCCCTCCTGCGCCGCGCTGCGATTCTTTCATTCATTGAAAATAGACAACGAGCCGGGTACACACGTACGTCGGATACCTGTGCACGCTCTCGTGTACGTCCTTGTCGCTTTGATCGAAACGATTATTTTGATGAAATAAAAGAATACCATTGACGAACTACATGCAACGTCATTCGTCATTCATTGACTCCTCGTACTGTTCTTCTCGTTTCCCACTCTAACAATTCGGAACATCTTCGCCGAGTTTCGAATCTCCAATCGTTCGAGCGCTTGAGATACGACTTGTTATATTTTTAAACGGGGAAGTTATATCTGTGAAGCGTTCGAAATTTAAAATGGACGCGGACATTTGTTTTTTACAATTGCTACTCAATGACAATGTTATTATTCAGTCGGAATGCGGGCCTTCAACGGTTGGTTCGTATTTTAAGGGGTTATACTTATTTTAGGTCGAATTAAAATTGAGACTGACATTCGCAATGTTGGCGTGCAAGGAGATATTTGTTTTTTTTTTAAAGCGGGTCTGAGCGAGTAAAATTCGGCTATCATTTTTTAAAATTCTTATTTGGAGATACACAATGGGAATCGGCAGAAATATTTGGTGGAATGATAAAAAAAAAGGGTAAAAATATTTTATACAATTATTTGTATTCCAACGGTGCAAACTTCAATATTGTCTGAAATTATCACTAATTAACGATGTTATTCTAATTTTAGGACGAGGGCTGAAAGTGCATAGCTTTGAAATCCAGTGGTGGGCATTGTAGTATTCGATATCTATATTTCCTGTATTCGTTTTTGGTGTTCTCCCTATACTTATTGGCGGTTCGATTGCTCTAACCAAAACAGTCGGGAAACGATGTTTTTTGGATTTTTTTCCCTCGAAATTCACACTAGATGTCGCAGGAAAATCTTTGGCACTTGCTTCACCCATATTTCAACTACGCGAAATGATTACACTAAACGTTTTTTTAACTCTTTTGTCATCGCAATCAACTCCCTGCAGATTTGTCCGATCTGGACAATCCTGGAAGATTATTGAAATACATGGGTGTCGTTATCGCGTGCACTACCTTCAAGTTAACAAACCAATTCGCTGGATTATTGCGGGTATTTGCAAATCAATTTTCAGAAAAGAAAACATTGTTCGGCGCCTATATTTGTTTGAGAAATATAACGGATGGCTGCAACGGATAGCGACAACGATTAGGAAGAAAATGGAAAAAGGCTTTCGAAAATCGATTAATAATTGTAGCTGTTGTCCCTGCCGTTTCGAAAGTCTCGAGAAAAACACGTTTAAAGTTGTTGATTTTTGGGTTTTTGTGTTAATAATGTAGGTCTACTTACCTGACTGTAAAATCTTAACTGGAAGGGATTTCTACTTGAAATTTGGACATAAATAACATTCTTGAGATGGAGAGTGAAAATGTAGAAAAAAATCGGCTCATTAACTTTCGCAATATACCTGCATTTCGCGTTGTCTTCCTGTAATTTCGCAGATACTAATCACGGATGGATAAGCTCGATTTACCGAATATGACTTCTATTTTGGAAAAAGGCTTCGTTGATATTAATCCCGTACTTATAGCGAAAAAGGTTGAATTTGCCGAAAACAATCGGCGAAGAAAAAAACTCTAGCTGAATGGAAAAATAGACGAAATGAGCCTTATTTTGATTCAGGACAAATAGGGTTGCAAATAATGCATTACCTTTTGTAATGCATTATCCTTTTCATTACTCATTACTTTACAACAACTTTCCATTAGTAACAAATTTCCATTACTCATTACATTACATTTTGTAATGTAAACAATTGCCATTACTCATTACATCGCATTTTGTAATTCAAACAATTTTCATTACTCATTAAATTAAATTTTTTTAATGTAAACAATTTTCATTATTCACTACATTAAACTTTGTGATGTGAACATTTCCATTATCCATTACATTGGACTTTATAATGTAAAAAATGTTGATTACCCATTACGATGTAATGTGTAATGAATTTTTTTGTCTTTGCAGATTGCACTGCATTTTGTAATGAAAATATTTAATTACCCATTACATTGTAATGGGTACTGGAAAGGTTGAACATTACAAAATGTAATGCAATGAGTAATGGAATTTTTTCACATTACAAATTCCAATGTAATGAGTAAACGAAATTTTTTACAATACAAAATATAACTTAATGCGTAATGAAAATTTTTACATCACTGAATGTAATGTAATGGGATGTAAATAAATGGGTAATTAAATCTTTTTTCATTACCCATTGAAAAGGTAATGAATAATGCATTACTTTTTCACTCCAAATTTTGCAACCCTGAGGACAAATTCCAATTCGAACAATGACCCGAGCGGCCATTTGACGTATTTTGTTACTTGTGTTTCAGGTGTTTCTTTGTCGTAAGAAAAAAATACACACTCAATGAGAATTTCTGAACGTTGGATCGAATGAGATAAGCCGAACTTGCTATTCCGACGTACTTGGTCAGGTGCAACATGTTTTTCTGGTGTTTTCTATGACGACACAATGATTATTTCCGCATTGCGGAATGACTCGTCGTTCTCGGCAAATTCTGGATACGCTGCACGAATGTCGTTTACTTGTTATCGTTTTTTTTTTTTTTTTAAATTAACTAACGGGTAACACCAGCATTCCAGGCAAACAGATCGCGTGGTGTAGTTAAAGTCGAACTTAAAAATTAATGAATTTAATTGATTATTCATAATTGGTTGCACCAAATCTACACAAGAAGAGCGGCACGCACAAACGATTCTCGACAAGTATTTACTTTTGAAGCAGTCACGCACTTTTAAACGTATTGCATTTTTCGTAAAATAATTTTTCATTTGTCATTTTTCACATAACGAAACGCTGCGGTATTTCGCTTCAGGTTCCAATTTTGTATTGAATAAGAATCTTAAAAAATGATGACCCACCCCTTTTGTGTAGATTTTTCGAAATCAATTGTGAATTTTCAACGACCATTTTTCGTTTGCAACGTAACTCGCGTCTCTTTCCTTTGCTTCGATCACCGATCGATGGACACGAGAAAAAAGTCTTTAAAGGACATTCGCGAAGTTTAGAAATAAATTAACAAGTGTCTTGTAAGTTACTGTGAACCAGCTAGTTTCGGAAAAGTATACGAAATACGGTTTTTAATTTGACAAGTTTTCGCCTCATTTTTTCGTCCTTATCCGAAAAAAAAGATTCACATAAAACATTAGTCATTTTCTGGAAAGAATAGTAGAAAGGGGGACGAAAACAAAAGTGGACCAAGAAACCCAACAAGGTTGGAACAAAATCGAAAAATCGATATATTGGACACAGTACAAAAGCAGGAAGTATACGATAGGAATAGAAAAGTACTGGGAATATGTAATTATAATAATAATTTACTATATATTAATATAATAATAATAATTCAAACGGTAAATGCACTATTTTTGGCCATCACTTGGCCACAACTGGAACATTCTGATACCAATTGTGGCCATTTGTTGTGACTGCAGACCAAATTCAATGAGTGCGATGAAATCAGGCCTTCTTGTGCTTCGTTAAAACTTAGGTATAATTTTAAACTGTGTTTAAATTTACAGATAATGGGCCGAATAAACAAGATATCTATAAACACAACAAAACCGAAAAAAATCGAGGCGTAATTTTTTTTTCAAATTACACGGAAAATGATGTTAAGGAAGCTTTGGCTATGATTCGCAATGGAATGTCTTCTCAGTTAAACAGCTTGTCGAAGCAGAAAAATTGCCGGATGTATTAAAAAACAACCTTCCAGGACGGAAATGGGTAGAGGGGTTTTTCATAAAAAGCTCATAAAAAATCCGAGCATTTGAGTAAAGCCAGAGCTATTTTCACTGAGCATCGCATCCTATTGTGGTTTGCAGAAGATTGCAACAGATTTAAAAAGAGTTCCAAAGACTTTGAAGATTGCAAAAGATTTCAAAAGGTTTGCAGATACGTGTACACCAAATTTCAAAAGTGATTAACCCCTCGAGTTGCGTACTTCGCAAAATATTTAAACCGACAGGAATTCAAGTTACCTAACTTTAAGCCCTTTTCTATTAAAAACCCTGTTAAGATGTAAACAATTTTATATTTATTCGTATAATAAATAACCGTTGCTACTTGAAACTACTTTTATTAATTGTTAATACCCCTATCTATCGTTGTTAACCTAATTACGTTCCGTTTCTGTGCCCAGTGGACACAACTGGCACTTCAGCTGTGGAAAAGCAGTACATTTGATGTCCACAATTGGTGAAAATGGGAGTTGTACACTGCCAAAAAAAAATATTTAATTCAAATAGGATCTATTTAAATCAAATAGGTTTTTTCCTTGACTCACGACCTACTACGATGTTATTTGTTTCAAAGATATTTTTTTAATCATTTCAGCCATTCTTTTTGAATATTGAATATATTCAAATTGAATAAATAAATATTCGATTCAACTAAATCTCTATTTGCCTACAATGTACACTGTAAATCTAAGTGTACTATATACATAAAATATTTCACAAATCCAAAATCAAATGAAATATTTAATAATTCGTCATTTCCTGGCCTTTTGAGATGATTTCTATCGAAGAAAATATTTCACATATATCGGAATCAAACCTATAGTTAGAGAAGAATATACAAATATAAGAGACCAAATTAATTCCTATAATTATTTGCTGTATCACATGAACTATATCAAATAGTTAATATCATTCTGATAATTAGAGAGTTTTATCGCATAACATGCTGTATATTTTTCTAACATAACCTATATATATATATATATATATATATATATATATATATATATATATATATATAATTCCTCTCTCCACCCTCTCTACCCCCACACCTCTTTGATATGTGTGTTGCAATAAAGACAGACCATTCAATCAAATAGAAAAATGGTTGACTCTACGCAAATTCTATGTAATGTAAATTTTTAAAAATCAAATAGATCCATTTAGTGCATTTAACTAAATTGTTTTTTGAGCAGATGAAACCGAATCACAGATTTATTAGGATTAAATAAAATATTTAGTTATTGGACGATATTGAATATATCTTGATTTGAATAAATAAATATATTTAAAGTAAATAATTTCAATAATGGAATGCAATAGGAAAAATTTGGTTCCACCAAAAATCTAGTTGATTAAAAAAACAAAAATCAAATAGACGCGATTAGTTCATATCAATAGAATTTTTCTGTCAGTGTAAAATATTTTGCATATTTTTTTGAATAATTTGATTCACAGGCGGTTTTTCATCGATAATAATCCGATTCCATGTACCTTCTACGTTTTGTTGGGCACTTTTTTAGTTCTATATTTGCAATAATCTAAACATTATACGTAAACGAATGCCCGAAAATGCTTAAAGTGGCAAAAACTGGTACACCTACCCTATGTACGTGCGAGAAAGCGAAGGAAAAAATTGAAAAAGAAATAGTATAAGATCTGGAAAAATGGATAGGGGATAAAGAGAGCAAATCGATAGAAAGATGCAGACGGTGGACAAAAAGGAGCCTGTCACTGAACTTTGTAGGTATATAAAATACTTCAAGAAACTGATTGGGAAAATAGTAAACGAGGAGGCGGATGCGAGACGAAACGAAAATAGGACATAAGCTAGCAATAAGAACATTTTGTAAGGGGAAACGTCTATGTAGGGGTGGTTTTCTATGTGTAAACACCCTAAAGGGGCATACGGGAAATAGTAAATACTACCACGTTAGTAATTTTCGCAGTTTTTGAAATGCAGGTATTTGAAAAACACGATAATAATTCGCATACTTTCCGAAAGTTATGAAGTTTTTATTGAGTATTAATAAGTTTAAGGCGTTACGCCACCTTGGCGCTCGGAGAAATAGGTATAAAAATAAATAAATGTACGCGACTATTAAACATATGAAATAATTTGTATTGTTCACAAATACATTATAGTTTTATGAATAAATTAAGAAATAATAATTAAAAAATTAAGAAATAGCGGAGATATAAGTCGTCGAGTACGACCCTCTGAAAATTCTTGCCTATGGGGAAATTTTTTCTGTTCGACATCGTCTGAAAAAAAGTAAAAACATTCTTGTAAAGAAATCTAATAACTAACGTGTCGCGTACGGAAAATGTTCTTACATTTTTTTTTGTTTAAATGCCAGCTGTCCGAAAAAAATTATGATTTTCACAAAAATTTCGAGTTTTAAAAATCAATACAAAATGAACGCGTAAGCCAATCTAAAAAATGCTATGCTTTATAATATTATAAAGAATATGTGGTATAAATTTCATCCAATCTGCGATTCCTTGACCATACATGAGGTATTTCATTGATGTTGCGATGTCCTCTAACTCCTTGTGAGCTGCTCTTTTTAACTTCTTGGCCTCTGGTGTCCTGCTGGGCTCTCATGTTGGCTATCGATATCCGCTGGGCATCCAAGTTCTCGGCTGCTCGTAGTGCGCTTGAGTCAATTGTGAGATTTGATAATTGCATCATTAGTAATATACTAGTGTGTGCATCATTTAATTGACTTACTGCAATATAACTTGCAAACTTGATGATTCTTGCACCACTGAAAAGTACTTTCGGAGCCTCAGATTCAATGAAAGCCTCAACATAGCGTTGAGACTATCATATAATTTTAAGTATATCCTTCTAAACAGCGTTCTCCTAACTTAACGTTAGTTCATTTTTCGTATGTCGGTTGAATTGCTCTTTGGGCAACTATGAGAAGAGAATTTTGACACTTATGAGAATTCAATGTTCCAGACGACTTCGCCTACTGATACAAACACCAGGTATCTTCGTCACATGCGGGCGTACTTTCTAACTCACTCGAGTCAAATTGCTATGACTCCGGTAATAATGGAAATAGTGACATGTTTAAACGCTTAAAATGTTCTTAAAAATATAAATAATAAATCTGGTAAAAGTCGATTTTTTTAAGGGGGTTCTCACTTCAGACGCTGAAAAAGGCTATTTTCATAATTTTTTTTGATAGGTTTATATTATAGATATTGATATAAAAGTTGTTACACTTAATAATTACACTTTCAAAATACATCAAAATTTTTTAAAAATGTATTTATGTAACCCGAACAAACTTTACACGCGAAAATTTCACCACATATTCTGTACAACATAGCTATAGCGCATGCCAAAGATTTTTTTAAATTTTGATATTCACTATTATTTTGGCCAAAACGGTAAAAAAACACGTTGTTTTTTGTTTTTGTTTTTCGAAAAATGTCCGCCATTTTGTTATTTTTGCATATATCAAAAATAATAAATGCACTTTCGAAATACATCAATTTTTTTTAAAATGTATTTATGTGACCCAAACAAACTTTAAACGCGTTTTTCTCGAAACAACGCTTTCCGACGGCTTGTTGATAAAATCTTCGAAACTACTGAACCGATCCTTATAAAATTTTCATCACATATTCTTTACAACATAGCCATAGCATATATCAAGGATTTTTAAAAATTTTGATATTCACAATTTTTTGCCAAAAACAGTGAAAAAACACGTTGTTTTTTGTTTTTTCGAAAAATTTCCGCCATTTTGTTATTTTTGCATTTATCAAAAATCTTATGATATGCGTTATAGCTATTAACATACTGCATCTAAAACCGTTTGATTTTTTTGTTTCGGATGATCCATCTCCGAGATTTCATCAACAGCGCAGACCTACAATTTTTTTAACCATTAATTTCTTCTATAAATAGTGAATTAAATCAATAAAAACTTTTTTTTGTGTAAAAAAAACACGTTTTTTGTTTTTTCGGAAGATGTCCACTATTTTGTTATTTTTCCATATCTCAAAAATGATAAATATATTTTCGAAATGCGTCAAATTAAAAAAAAAATGTATTTATGTACCCAAACAAACTTTAAACGCGTTTTTCTCGAAACAACGCTTTCCGACGGCTTGCTGATAAAATCTTCGAAACTACTGAACCGATCCTTATGAAATTTTCACCACATAATCTTTGCAACATAGCTATAGCGCATATCAAGGATTTTTTTAAATTTTGATATTTACTATTTTTTGCCAAAAACAGTGAACGAACACGTTGTTTTTTGTTTTTTCGAAAAATGTCCGTCATTTTGTTATTTTTGCATATATCAAAAATCGTATGATATGCGCTATAGCTATTAACATACTCGATCCAGAACCGTATGATTTTTTGGTTTCGGATGATCCATCTCCGAGATTTCATCAACAGCGCAGACCTACAATTTTTTAGGACATTTTTTTAACTACCATTTTCGTCTATAAATGGCGACTTAAATCAACAAAAACTTGTTTTTTTGTGTATTTCGAAAGTGTATTTTATTTATTAATCCTTTGCGGCATAGTGTAACACTGGTGTTACACCTAATTCAATTCAGATTTTGACGATTCAAAAGTGTTTTTTAATTAAATATGGCGGTTGTAAATGCGTTTCAAGGTTCCTAGGACTTCAATAACTACTAAAACATACCTATTAAATTTTTATTTTTCACGTAGCGGGTGTCATCAATAACGAAAGTGCAAAAAAACGAACTTTTTACAGCATAAATCTGATTACGACTAATCTAGCAGGTAACCATAACCAAAAAATAGGTAAAAAGTTGGTTTTTGATGCACTGAATACAAACCCGAAGTCTAAAACGTCAAATTGAAAATGGGGGATCCAAAATGGCGGCTGTAAATGGCAAACATTGTAGCATTTTTTCCAAATTTGATGGTCCATTTTTTGGGGAGTTTGTTTCATGTAACACAATAGGGATGAAAAATCAAAAATGTTGAATACAATGCAGCTAACGAAAACCTGATATTTGATTGAGTATACTGATATTTTAGCGCGCAGACGTTACTGAAAAAGAATTTCATGACATTCGACAGTTCTGCTACATTGAACATGTTTCTAATGTACTACGCGTTTAGCGTTACCCAGAATTAACGCCGAGGACGTAGCAAGTTTTCAGTTCTATAATTTTTTACAATTTTTTTTTATTCAATTTTTTTTTTAATTTTACTTTGGCAATTGTTTTGTTGAACTTATCTCGTATTTGACTTGTGATCAGAGACCCCGCAAATCTCCGAGTACCAACTTTCGCTTTCATCAAACGACGATTTGCATTTATGGTCCGCCATATTGGATCCGCCGTCTTGAATTCCCGAATTTTGGGTGCAGATTCGTAATCAACGACCCGAAAACCCCCGAGGGCAAAATTCCAAGCCAATTGCACGTAATGAAAAATGTATGCTTCAAAGGGTTAAGGGGCTATACCAGTGTGACACTTTCAAAAAATCGTTTTTATTTTTGCCTTTTTCGACAGTTTATGCTTTTAAGAATATCATTATCATTTATATAATTTATGTCAATATCATTTGATCTTGCAAAAATCGATAGTTAAATCTTTAAACGCGTTTTTCTCGAAATGAGATTTTTCAAATTTGTTGACATTGTAACTCAACGAGCAATTATCCGATTGACTTGAAATTTTAACTGAGTACTCTTGAATATATTTACTCTACAATGACGTAGAATATTTTCGATTGGATGAAAATGGACGATTTGGCATTGAAAAAAACGACCATTTTATAGGCAAGAAGACAGACTTTTTTCATAACTACGCCATTTTGTTAGATTTTGATATTTTTCGAAAATTCTACGTCATTGTACAGAAAATACCTTCCACTTTAACGACATTTTTCCCTTTTTCTGTCTCAGCTATTCAATCGGCAGGAATCATGTCAGCAGTGGAGGAACTTTTTTTTGGCTCCTCCGAAGGCAACACATAAGTCGCTTGGATTTCAATATTTTTCTATGAAAAAATTATGTCATATAGGTCAAATATAGCCAAATATATTCTCAATTTTCCGAAACATTCAGTTGAGTACTTTTCTTCCAAAAAAATCTCGAAAATCACCCAAATTTTCAGCGTTCACACTGGTATAGCCCCTTAAGTGTAACAACTTTTATATCAATATCTATAATATAAACCTATCGAAAAAATTCACGAAAATAGCCTTTATGCGTCGAAAGTTAGAAGACCCCTTAACATCTCCACAAAAATCTCCCGTCAAGATTATAAAAGTAAGTTCCAATGTTAAGGGAGGCTTTGTCCTTGAAATTTTCAAAAAATCAATTTGAGCTCAACATGAGCAGCTGGAAGAAGAGGAGGGATGCCTCTATGGACCAGGCATTGCCGATTAGCGGTAATTATAAACACATTTGTGTAAACACATTACAAAACTTTAAACGCGTTTTTCTCGAAAACACGTTTTTAAAAATGGCTGACCGTCCTGACCGCTGTAATTAACACATCGACCTGAAATTTGGAGAGCATACTCAGAAAATATATCTCCACGGAATGACGGATCGTTTTTTCGATAGATACATTTTTGCATTTATTATTTATCTTTTTATGCGAAAAAAAACGCGAAAATTCGATTTTGTTTTAATTGCCGCCATTTTCCGAAATTTGTACTAAACGAAAAACCCATCCGTCATTCCATGACCAAAGGGTCACAGATTGATAATATGCTTTGAATTCGTGTTTCAGATCAACAAAGAGGGGGCAGTGATGTCAGCCGTTTACCTCCCGCGATTTGAGGACCTGTTTTCGCGGAGCTGCAACGGCCGCCATTTTGTTTTGAAAAAAAAAATGTTAACGTTCTGTATATCATGAATAAAAGCAAGAAAAAAACCGCACTCAAAAAGCTTTACTCGTTTGCTTTAAAAAAAATAAAATGTCAACACCTAAAATATGGCACTCCAAGGACAAAGTCTCCGTTAAAAAGAACATATCGCAAAATAATAACAAATTTTGATCGCGTTCTCAATACGCTCCTCTCGTACAGCCTATTTTTTCGACATTCTATCTTCGATTTATCCAAAATTCTTTCCAGAGCTTAGTTACGAGCCGAGAAGAGGAGTTTCTGGAGTTTCTCGTTGTAAATCACTTGGCCAAGCGTAAAATTGAAGTAAGAGAGAAAAAGAAAACAAGCCCGGAGGGCGAGCACGTGGCTCGTTAGTCGTTACACGTGCGGCTTAGAATATTTCGTATTCCAGCCAACTCGGCATGAAGGCGTACGTTTGTGAGTTCCCGCGTGCCGGAAGCAGGAAGTTGCCGAGATTCCTCGGAGGGAGGACTGCAAAATAGCGAAGAGGGGAACAAGAGACGAAGACGAAGGGCCGGGACAAAAGCGGGAGAGAGCAAGTAAAAGAACGGAAGCTGCGTGGGTGACGAGAGCTCGGGTCGAAAAGCAAGTAACCTTTTGCGCAAAAACGCTTTTTCTCTTCCGGCTTCTCCCCCACTAATATTTCCTTTTTTTTTTGAGAAAAATGTTCGGTTTTATTCGTTTTTTTTTCATCATCCAAATAATTACATCTGCATACAATCGCACTTCGACGTTTCATTGCAAAAAATCCTTCTTTCATTCGCTGTTTCGTTCGCCCGGCCGCCTGTGTTAAAAATCTCACGCTCGAAATATTCGGATATTCCATTATCTTGGAAGGTGTTCGCGTGACTTTTTTTTTCCTCGTCGCTCGACGACGCAAAGCGTTCTGGCTTTACGTGCGATTTCATACTCCCTTCGTTCTCCGGCACGTCTCGTCGGCGTTTCGCACGCCGAGGCTCAATATCGAATATCCTTTGATCATACAAATTATGAAGATTTATGTACCACGTTGGTACCCCTATCTCGCAACCTGTGGGTTCCCTCTATCTCACTGTCCACTTTCTCCGCCAACCCCCGGTTGCCTTTACGCGCTTCCTATCTGGAACAAAGTGTCTCTCTTTTTTTTGCAGTGTCTCTCTTTTTATTTGCAATCGCGCAATTCGCTCGCTCGCGCTTCTAGGCGTGCATCGCGCGTACATTCTCAGCCGGAGCTTGATCGAAATTTCGGTACGTCGGGGTTCGACAGGAGTCTGAATAAACTCAGACCTGTCGGAATTCTTACGAGCATTGACTTGGAACAACAATAATGCCGAAAAATAATGAACGGAGTGGTTAGAGAATTGTTCATAGAATAATCGATAAAAAAAAAACAATTTCTCTTCGATACAGCGATTTCCCAGACTTTTCGGAATACTTGTGATTTTTTTTCAGGATTAACTCGACTAAAAAAATATCTTTTCACTTCTGAAAAATGGATGAACAATCGTTTGATTTATATTCTTTTGTGGAAAAGTTCCACGTTACCCTTGACAAGTTTCCACGTCGTCGAGCAAACAGATACAAGTTTTACAAATATTCGAAAAGAGGAGCTTAAAAAATTGGGAAGTGAATTCTCGTAAAATTCACAAGTATCCGGAAAAATCGACTATTTGATTTTTGCCGTGATTATTCGAAATTCATGTACGGCCACGGATATCGAATAATAGTTACACGAAAAATCGAATAGTTGATAAAATTGCACATTTAATGAAGTTGCCACGGGACAACTTGAATAAGTGTGCATTTTCTTCAGACTTCTGCCGAACGGCAAAATCTTTACTTTGATTAAATATGGATCGCATCGATTTTTTCTTTCTCTTCGAAACGTGTAGCGAAGGAGAATTGAACTCAATTTCTCCTTTATTCTCCCCAGTCTATGATTTTCTATACACATATGATTTTCTTTTCGTCGGGTGATGAAGCTCAGCTGCGTCCCATTGAGTATCTTCTTCCTTTCTCTTCTCCTTACCCGTCGTTCGTTTCTTCCCGCCATTCCAATTCGCGTTTCGAGGACACGTTTGAGCGCTTATTTACAATTAGTCGTATAAAGTGTGATGATTGCGATTGAGGACAAAAATAATTCTCAAAAATTCTCCCTGGCCAAAGCGCGTGTGTGCGTATGTGTGCCAGGGAAAACAAATTAAGGGGAAGAGCAAAAAACACGCGTACGTAATGCGAGATCGAGTGTTTCGCAGTGACGAACGCTCTTCGAATATAGTGTTCGTGCGAAATTACGTCGACGTGGTGGACTTCGGAATCCGTTCTCGTCGTTTTCGTCGTTGAGCACTCGGGCGGAAACAAATAGTTTTTTTGTCGCGGCATCAGACGAAAATCGACGATGACGAATCCGATGGAAGTGATTTTCTATTCATCCTCTCGCTGCTCCGTCAGCGGATCGTTGTCGCCTCCCAAGGAACGTCGTTTCTTCACCGAATCAACCATTGACGTCGAATATCCATAAGTCGAATATCCATAAGTCGAATATCCATAAGTACGAATATCCATAAGTCGAATATACATAAGTCGAATATCCATAAGTACGAATATCCATAAGTTCGAATATCCATAAGTATGAATATCCATAAGTCGAATATCCATAAGTAGAATATTCATAAGTCGAGTATCCATAAGTCGAATATCCATAAGTCGAATATCCATAAGTAGAATATCCATAAGTCGAATATTCATAAGTCGAGTATCCATAAGTCGAATATCCATAAGTCGAATATCCATAAGTCGAATATTCATAAGTTGAGTATCCATAAGTCGAATATCCATAAGTCGAATATCCATAAGTGAGTATAGAGTAAGAATGAGTACCAGAAATGGCGGGAGGTAGAGATAAGTGAGTTTGTTTGGGTTCCCTTTATACTCACTTTTCCTCAACCTCCTTTCTGGCACTCATTTCTACTCTATACTCACTTATGGATATTCGTACTTATGGATATTCGTACTTATGGATATTCGTACTTATGAATATTCGTACTTATGGATATTCGACTTATGGATATTCACTTATGGATATTCACTTATGGATATTCACTTATGGATATTCACTTATGGATATTCACTTATGGATATTCACTTATGGATATTCACTTGTGGATATTCACTTATGGATATTTACTTATGGATATTCGTACTCATGGATATTCTACCCCAATAGAATCAACGATCCGCGTGTATTATCTTACGTCGTTCCGAGCATTACCGTGCAGCGGTCACGAATGCTTGCGATTTAGCGGCGAATAAATGGGCCGAAAAGAAAAAAAAACAGTGAATAGTTACATTCCGATGTTCGCTCCCGTCTCGTCGACGCACACGTTTTTCACCAATTATAATCGCGCACTCGGCATCGCACTGAGCAATCATCGTCGATTTTCGCGCACAGAAAATTCAATTGTCCACGGAATTATCGATCATGCGTTTCATACTTTTTTTGTTTGTTCAACGTCGATCATACGGATTATGGAAAATACTCTTCTCGGGATGTTAGTCCCGTTGGCTGGGTTTTTTCGTCTCGATTTCTCGCTCGCCGCCTGTCCCTCGGTCTCTCTCTGTCTCGTACGTGCCCGACGGTGGCGCCGGTCGTCTTAGAGAATCTCGAAGAGCTTTTTCAGCTCGACCATAAGCTGCCAATCGGTCTTGAGCAAATCGTCACGGAAGTAATCCTTGCAGGCGTCTATGCTCTGTCGACTTATCTGCAACGAACAAGAATCGTAGAAAACACATTTAATTATTCGATCAATTGAACGTTATACGAAGTTTCGAAAATCGGCGATCTTTTTTTTTTCTCTTGCCAAAAGCATTTTGATGAAGTATGTTCGTTGGTTACGTTGCTGTCAAATGTGACGTGCATCGCGTGGTGACAAACAATATTACTGGGTTTAATGAAATGTTTGTCCTATTGTCAAATTTACGCGGTACCACTTCACCAAAGTTGAAGTCGTTGCGCCTGATCATTTGTCTGCACTTGATTTCCACGGAAAACAACTCTGCGCGTCTACGCTCGAGCAACTCAACGATTAATCAGTATTTCTCGAAGATCCGGTTAAAGATGTTTGAAGCCGATATCACGATTGGAGTAGAATATCCATAAGTCGAATTTCTACAACCGAATATCCATAAGTGCCAATATCCATAAGTAAATATCCATAAGTGAATATCCATAAGTCGAATATCCATAAGTACGAATATCCATAAGTGAGTATAGTATATAACCCAAACAAACCCAAACAAACTTGAACGTTTACCGAGCATTCTCTTTATTAAACATTTCTTAAAATGCTCATTTTTTTCGTCTTTTCACTCTTCCGCCATTTCTGGCGCTCATTTCTACGCTATCATTACCTTCAACACTCACTTTTCCTCTACCTCCCACCATTTCTGGCGCTCGTTTCTACTCTATACTCACCCTGTATACTCACTTATGGATATTCGCCTTATGGATCGATGGATACTTATGGATATTTGTACTTATGGATATTCGACTTCGGGATATTAGACTTATGGATATTCACTTATGGATATTCGCCTTATGGATATTCACTTATGGATATTCGACGAGAGTGGATCTCACAGCTTCAGAAAACTCTTTCAAACAATTGCAATATCATTTCTGTTACACAAACAACAGCTATTAGAAAAGGCTTTTTTCCCCCTAATTTTCGACACAAGTGCATCCACTTTTCTAATGGGTGCAGTTTGTGTAACGAACATCATATCGAGTTGCTTTGGAAAACGTTTTTTGAAGCTTCGAAGGTCAGCCTCAAGAATATTGAACCGCGTTCGAAAAATATAAATTAGTTGTTGACCTATTGAAGTTCGAACGAGTAGAGATAATTTTTCGCGTTAATCAAATGGGAAGAAAATGATCAAGTTGTCACTTTAGACATGAGAAGTCAATTGCGGCTTGAGATGGGGAAAAATTTACAGCAGGTCTCTAAGAGATAATGAAATATAAGCCGAGTGTTACGATTATTGTTAAACGAAATCAATCACTTTTCTGATATGTGTACTTCTTCATCGTCTATCACCCACTAAATTCGTCCGATCGTCCGTACACATGGAAATGAAATTTACGGGCATCGTTCGATCGATCAACCGATTATTTTCATACGTGGGTTAGCAAGAGTCTGGCCAATAAACGTTGTCGTGTGCTATTTCGGTACAATCGTTTTTTGCCACTTTTCGTCCCAATCGTGTTCGTTTATTCATTTTGTTATTGCATCGTCAATACAATCGTTCACAGCCGCAAGTGGCATGGGTACGATTAATATTGATCGGGGTGTGCGTTTATTGTCGTATTTTCGAAAGTACTTACGTATAGGTGCATATAAGTGGGTGCACAACGGCATACGAGTAGGTGTTGCGTTATAATAAAGGAGCGACGGATATACACGTGGCAGTTAAGTTTCGCTTTCTCTCTCTCTCTCCCTCCCTCCCTCCCTCTCTCTCGCTCTCTCTCTCTCTCTCTCTCTCTCTCTCTCTCTCTCTCTCTCTCTCTCTCTCTCTCTCTCTCTCTCTCTCTCTCTCTCTCTCTCTCTCTCTCTCTCTCTCTCTCTCTCTCTCTCTCTCTCTCTCTCTCTCTCTCTCTCTCTCTCTCTCTCTCTCTCTCTCTCTCTCTCTCTCTCTCTCTCTCTCTCTCTCTCTCTCTCCCTCTCTCTCTCACCCTGTGTTCCAGTCGTTCAATGAATTCACGAGGGGAGGTTTAATCCATTCATGCCGCGATGTTCGAGGAAATAGAGGGCGTTGCGATGCAGCCTCGTCTCTGGCTCGTTCTCGCAAACTTTCAAGACATCGTAGTTGCCGTTTCATTGTACCGAATTGCCTCGAGACTCCACGTGACGTGCACAACATTTGTGCAACATTTTGCTGATTTCAGGCTGATTAAGGCATTTTGTGAAAATATTTTATTTTATTCTTCTACAGACTATTCTGAATACGTTTGTGAAAACCGTTCAATGATAGTCGGAAAATGAGCCGAGTTGTAGAAATTATAAGGAGTATACTCGCAACCACAATTTCTCGATAACCAATTGGCCGATTGAGCTAATTGTCAGATTTGACGTATTACATCTTCGACAGACTGTTTTTCAACGCTGGTAGCAGAATCGAGTCAGAAAATATATTTTTCTGATTATATAAGTCGTAGAGTCGTTAGAAAAATAGGAGATATTGATAACCAACGTTTGGCGTGGCGCCATATTGTTCATGTTTTTGCTACATTTGGTACCAGTCATCACAACACTCATACAGATCAAGAATATGTTCGATTTTTTTTATCGGATTCATACAACGTACACAACATTGGTCGCTAATTAGGAGAACTTTCCACGCACCGTTGTGAACAATCTTACATGACAATAGCTTTTTTGTAAATTCGTATATATTCTTGAAGAATCGATAAACACGGGTAAAAAATTTTAGAATGAAAACTCAAACATTTTAAATTTATTTTAAAGGTTATTTCATTCTAAAAAAACACTTCTAAAACAGCGTTCTAGCCTTAAGGGGTCTTCTCAATTTAGACGCTAAAAAGGCTATTTTCATGAATTTTTTTGTTTGGTTTATGTATAAATATTGATATAAAAGTTGTTACACTTGATAACGACACTTTCGAAATACATTAAAAAAATTATTTATATGTTTAGGTCACTATATATAGACGAAAATGGTAATTAAAAGAATGTCCTAAACAAATTGTAGGTCTGCGCTGTTCATAAAATCTCGGAGATGGATCCGAAACAAAAAAATCAAACGGTTTTAGATTCGGTATGTTAATGGCTATAGCGCATATCATAGGATTTTTTATATATGCAAAAATAACAAAATGGCGGACATTTGTCGAAAAAAAAACGTGTTGTTCACCGTTTTTGGCAAAAAAATAGTACATGTCAAAATAAAAAAAAAACCTTTATATGCGCTATAGCTATAGTTGTAAAGAATATGTGGTTAAAATTTCATAAGTTTCGGTTGAGTAGTTTCGAAGATTTTATCATGTCGAAAAATGTTTTTTCGAGACAAATGCGTTTAAAGTTTGTTTGGGTTACATAAATACATAAATTTTCATTTTTTAAATGTAATTCGTAAGTGTATTTATAAAGTGTAACAACTTTTATATCAATGTTTATAATACAAACTTATCAAAAAATTAATGGTAATAACCTTTTTTTAGCGTTTAAAGTGAGAAGACCCCCTAACCCTATGCACGTAACGTAAAGAAATATATTCGATAATACTCTACAAGCGAACGAGCAATAGCTCCACATTTGTGCTTTTGTATATTTCGTCTTGAAAATCAGCTTGAGGATTTTCATAAAACCGGTGGGTTTTTTCCACCACTGAAAGGCGGTTCATGATTTATTCATTCCCAAATTTTCAAACGCCTTTTTCTCAAAACCACGTTTTTCAAATCGGTACCCAAAATTTCTCGAAAACCAATGAACCGATTGCCTTGAGGTTTGTTGTGGTTATTCTACCCACCATTATCTAGTACTTGTGATAGGATTTTTTTCCGTTACTTAGTTTTTGTTTTATAGGCAAAATAATAACTAATTTTTGGCCCAAAAATCACTATTTATGTTCCAACGTGCGCCATTTTGTCATAAATCGATATTTTCAAAATCGGCTATGACAAGTACTAGATTATAGTATCTAATTTAATAATCTTTTTGGTTTTTTTTTCAGGTGATTTTTGAAGAAACGCCAGTGGGTACCGTATACGCAGATTTTTTTACGACGCTCCAAGGATCATACAATATCCTTGTATATTTTTGATATTTTTAAATAAAGAAAATTAAACATATTTTTGAATGTATATACTTTTAGATAATTAAAACCCCAAGCCGAAATTTCAAATAGTTTTCCTTGAAAAAATTCACTAAAATGACCTTTTTCAGGCTCCTAGGTGTATATCTCCCCTTAAGTGTAACAACTTTTATATCAATATCTATAATATAAAGCTATCGAAAAAATGCATGAAAATAGCCTTTTTTAGCGTCTAAAGAGAGAAGACCCCATAACCAGATATCGAAGAGCAATTGAATATAATTGATTGCTTTTTTTACGTCTTCAAATTTAATCTCAAATAATGGCGATTTACGAGAATCGCAGGACTCCAAAAAGCAATCGCTAGTGGCATATCGTGAGCGCAAAATTTTCATTGACAGCCTTCACGAGAAATGTGCGATTTCTAAACACCGTCGTAGATTTTTTTTAGCTATTCGTACAATAGCGCGCAATGTGTTAGTTTTCGTTCTTTCACCCGGCCTTCTTATCGTCCGTCGTCTCGACGGACTTCCGGCTTTATTGATTTTATCGTCGTCGAGCCACGCGCGATCTTACGGAGCTATTCGTGTTCTCGCACTTTTTGGAGCGTCATGCACGAGCGAACGAGCTCACCTCCAAGCATTTGCGCAAGAGAAGCATAATCGAATAAGGACGACTATCCGCGCGCGGTAGTAAGGGACCGTGGGAGATCCGGAAGTACAGGATTTAGGAGAGGAATTCGGTTCATTCGTGAGCGAGAAAGCGAGGAGGAAAGCCAGAGACAAAGAGGGAGGTAGAAAGAGCGGAGGACGAAAAAAGCGTGGACTGTAAGTGGGTGTATTGTAAGTATTCTCCGCCTACGTTTTCGAGATTTCGTTGGGACAGAAGGATCCTCGAGGACACGCGCTTCACGATAGACGCGTCGTGCCTCTATTTTCCTGTTGTATCTACAACTTTTGTATACTTTTGCGATACGTTTTTACACCCTCTTTTATGGTGTCACACGTGGGCGACGAGATAAATCATTTACTCCAAATGACGAGTATTTTTATCCCACGTACGGACGCTCGGAAAGGAGCAGACCCACGGTGCATTCTTGAAAAAAAAAACGCATTGGATAAATAAATTGTTCGGAAGAGTTTTATGTATTCTAGAGAGCTGTTTAATTCCTCAAAAAACAGCTACGCCCTTCTGGGGTCGGGTTTGAAATTCCGAACTTTGAATGATCAGAACGCTCAAAACTCCGAAAGAAATACTTACACGAAAGACCAAAACTCCGAAATTCTGAACACCGTCAAAATAATTCGACTGTGGAAATTTTAAGTTTCAAAATTTTCAATATATCGACGAATTATTTCAAGAATTTTGTTTTATTAAGGGGTTAAGCCACTCTAGACGCCGAAAAAATAGGCTTTTTGGGGATTTTTTTCAGAAAAACTACAAAATAAATCGAGATTACAAAAAGGGTGTTTATCATACATATCAGTGATTGTATGCAATCATTTTTTTGAACCGATTAATTTCAAAATGGCGGCTGTGCAGCGTTTATCTCAAAACTGCATTTTTTAAATTGGCCGGAAACATAACTCAGACAATTTTCAACCGATTCACTTGAAATGTTGAATATACCTTGAAAAAAAAAGTTTATGGAAGTACGTAGGATTTTTTTATATGGCATAGTTCATTTGTTAGACGACGATTTTTTAAGCAAATTTTTCACTTTCCATAAATTTGGCTAAAAAATCGTCAGATAATTGTTAATAACAAATGCATGATCTTGACAAACCTTGTAATTACGGAACATGAAAATTGGGAATTTAAAACCGTCGGTGCATTCGAAGTTCGAAATTTCAACCCGGCCCCCATGTGAAGATCATGCCAGCGAAAGTCTCCTCAGTTGACTATAAATGATGTAGAACGATAACATTGTGTAGACAAATTTCAAAATTGACACAAAATCACTTCTTAATGAAAAAAATTCTTAAAATAATTCGTCGATTTATTGAAAATTTTGAAATTTTTAAAACTTTCATAGCCGAATTATTTTGACGGTGTTCAGATTTTCGGAGTTTTGATCTTTCGTGTAAAATTCTTTCGAAGTTTTGATCTTTCGGGGTAATATTTTTTCGGAGTTTTGAACGTTCTGATCATTCAAAGTTCGAAATTCGGACCCGGCCCTATTTTGAATTTCCGAACATTAAAATTCGGAATCCTAAACTTTCGGAGCATTCGAAGTTCGGAATTTCAACCTAGCCCCGCCTTTCCCCTACGGCGGAACAAATGGGTAACTGTGGGTTAATTTATACGGAATTAAATAGCGCACGATAAACTCCACAACTATTGTGCTGAACTGTTTTTTCTACTATGTGTATTTTCCGATATAAACAGGTAGTCCGGGACTTAAAAAAATCTTGCTTATCTTGTGGCAAAGTCTTAAATATCCACAATTCGTTACGGGGTTATATACAGTTAACATTTTTGGAAAAATCGATTTTTAAATTTATTTTCGTAATGTACATATATTTAAGTACACACAGAACATTTCTTGTCAATCCGGCGAATATTCTCGAAGTTACACGTACATTTGTAATTACGTGTCAAAGCGTTCGAAAGTGCTTTTGAAACTTCAAACGCGTTTTTCTCAAAACTGTGTTTTTAAAGTAGGTGAGTACGATTTCGCGGAAACGGCTGAACCGATCAGTCTCAAATTTTAACACAATCTTCTCAAGTATATTTTTTAGTAATTAATCGAAGGTTTTCTCTCACCGATAAATATTTTCCATTTTATAAACAATTTGAGGCCTACCTTTTTGTCAAATGTCGATTTTTTTGAGAAGCCGCCATTTTGTCAAAAAATATTATTTTGCTCATTCCTTCGATCAATTACAAGATAATCCATTATATCAACGAAATATTTTTGGTTTTTTCATTTCAGATGATCCAGTCCAGAGATATCGTGCTCACTGCAAGACGCCTTTTTTTTAGAGGTGCTCCCGGAGATCAGCTATAGCAGCTTTCAAAATGATTATTTTTACAAATAAAAAAGGTTAAAATACAGTTAAAAGTTACCATAATATGTGTACAATTTTTTACGTTAATAGATTCAAAGGTCTTCTCAAAAAAAATTCTTGAAAAATCGATCTTTTTGGGCGTCCTGACTGTATATAACCCTGTATATAGCCCTTAAGAATTTGAGGACAAAATGGCCGATGTGTGGGAAGCCCATATTGCGAAGACATAAATGGTGCGGAATGAACTTTCGGCATATCGATGTATATGTGAGAGAAATACAATGACATCAATTATATTTATATATTAATTATTTATGGAGTTTATACGAACAGTTGGGAACAATGTTTTGAAAACTCATCAAAGAATGCTCAAATGTTGAGGATCCATGAAAATAATGTCGAAAAATGAAATAGTTATTTCCACAAATTTAATGGATCTCGTACAACTTTTTCTCTCTATTCTCTAAAAGCTTCGAATTTGTGGAATTTTTTTGCCCTACTATGACAAATATAAAGCGTGTGAAAGCCGTTCAATCAAAAGTGCTGTTTTTTTCTTTCTATTGTTGCGTAAATATGTGCGTGGATTTTTAACATTTGCTGTTAAATTTGGTACAATGAAAGCACATAAAGATGCCGGTTTGTGTGGGGGAAAAAAGGGTTGAAAGTCTATTATACAGCCTGCGTACCTCCGGGCTGGTCTACTATGAGAACTGCACCCTCGGAAAGCGAAATCGATATGCAATGAGAGTTATTGCATAGCTATTCTGCACGTTAATTACGTTTCCCTCTCTCTCCCTGTGTCGCGCCCTCTTTCTCTCCCTCTGCCTCATTATTAGCCCAGTCGGGATGTACAAGAAAATCAGCTGAATTTTTTATAATCGTTAGGGGAGGGTCATTCTTAATGTAAATCCAGAATTTCGGCCGGATTCTGCAAGAGTCGCCGTCTTAATAATAAATAAATTTAATAATAAACGGTGCTTTATCATCATAAGAATAAGTTACTATTCGATTTATGGCAAGACATTTTTTTTTCACCGACTTTGAACCGACTTTGACTTTTAAAACTGTAAACGCGTTTTTCTCGAAACAGCTTTTTTCCAATTGGCGTGACAAATAACTTGAACAATTTTCACTCGATTTACTTTAAATTTAAAAGTTATGTTTCTAATTGCATTTTGCAGAGAAGTACGTATGAAATTTCTGATTAATCGAAAACTTTTCATTTTATGAGCAGTTTTATACGAAATTTTTCACTGAAAATTCATTCAAATACCTACAACTTTTGAATAAAACAATATTTTTTAAAATTCCGTACGTACTTCTCTAGGTATTCTAATGTAGATTGACGAGAATTTTTGTTTTTTGTTCTAGATAAAAAATTGTCGATGCTAAATGTCACGCCGCGGAGCACTTAAAAAAAAGATAACAAAAGAAAATATTAGTAGTCGGCCATTTTGTACATCGGAAAAAAATGTCTAACAGCTTGATATTCATTCTAAATAGATGTGTAATTTATTTTTATGAGTGAATCACTTTTTCATACGAACAAAATGGTTAAATTCGCACATGATTTTATACCCGTTACTGTGGCCTAACCCCTTAACAAATTTACAGGGAATTTTTTTGTTGTCAAATAACTCGCCCATTTTGAACTTTTCACTGAAAATGGTCACGACTAAACGTGTAGGAAAATCAATTCTCTACAACTTTGGATATAACCATTTTTGGTCTACTATCGATATTTCTCGACTTAAAGCTGAAAAAGAGAGTAAAATGGGGCGCCGCCGACGCGTTCTTTTGTTGGCCCCAGTGCTGGTGACGTCAGCGTCTCGAGTACGCAATCGATGAAGTTCCGTTAGATTCGCTATACCCGTAGGACCTAACATATTGATCCTAGGAAAAAAAGGTAATGACCAAAGTTGTAGAGAATTTTATTCCCTACAAGTTTTTTCATTTTTGTTCATGCGCTAAAGTTGAAAATAAACGAAATAATGCAATAATTGAATGTCACTCCCTTTTTCAGGTCTAAATCGGAAAATATCGATCATAGGCAAAACATTGTCATAACCAAACTTGTAGAGAATTGAGTTTTCTGCAAGGTTAGTTTGAACCATTTTTAGTCAAAAGTTGAAAATGGGCGAGTTATTTGACCAAAACAAATTGCCCTTTATCTCAAGGTGGCGGCCGAAGCTCCAGCAGAATACGGTAAAAAATCTGGATTTGGACTATCAGTGACCCTAACGATTAGAAAAAGAAAATAACGGTAGTTCATTATGGGATCATCACAGTGTAAAATTTTCAAAAAAAAACAATTTTTTTTTCGATTTCGGCGACCTTGCGTTGCCGATTGATCGTAAGAAGACAATTTATATGGAAATTCCGCACGCGAAATTTTAAACACGTTTTTCAAAATGGTGTACACTCTCAAAGAAAGAGTTTTCAAGTTATCCGTCTCGAATTCGAACACAACATTCTTCACGCCTTTTTTTTTAATCTTCATGTTTTTTTTAACGAAAAAATGTCGAAAAAATCGGGTAAATTCAATACTTTTTTTTTCAAACCGCTGCGATTTTGTCAATTTTGATCAATAGAACCTCCATAGCAAGATAGCGGCGGTCATACTAATTAATAATCTTTTTACAAATTTATTTAGGATAATATTTACGGTCACAACCGTGTACACCGTGAGGACACCTTTTTTTTCGAAGACATTTTCAACCATTAATAAAAATTGTAAAAAATAAAAATAAACGTTTAAAAATTTATTTTCTATTCTTCACGAGTGCTTTGATGTGGCATATAAAAATCAGACGAATTAGCGTATTTTAACGATCGACAAAAAATCGCGATAATCAGCTATTTTTCGACTTCCCTTATTTCCCTTATCCCTTATTTCAATTTAAAATTGTCCTGACTGGAATATTAAAAAGTAAATTTCCTATCGGGTAGTTACGGGTCTCGATAGCGATATTTGCGCTCGTCAGAGTACAGTTCGAAATCGAATTAGAATTCGCGGCCTACGCGCTTTAGGATTACCAGAGAAGCTCCGCTGGCCTACCCCTGCGTATCATGCGCTGCCCTCGAACCCGCGCGTACCCAATTTTTTTACCCCGCAGAGTTATAAGACGAAAAAAAAAAGAATACAAGCGATTGGCGTCTAAAAATATCGGTGTACATGAATTTCTCATTATGTCACCCACGTTTTTCGATACGATTCGCTGTGATATGCTCGTGTAGGAATAAAGCGACGGAGAGTATATTGTTCCCGAGTCCCACGGGGTCGTCGTATATTGAAGGCACCTACGACCCGAGGGAGCAGAGAGCCTCGTGCCTCGACAACTATTATTGGAACCACCCCCGTTCCGTACGTGGGCTTAACGTACGAATCGATTCGCTATTCACCGCGTGATGCTTGCACTTGATTACGTACTGCTTATAGATGTGGGACGTGCTGTTGGGAATACAGGTAGAGAGATTTCGTACGCGGTTACGAGGTTTTGCGGTACACCGGGGATCAACCATTCGGTTATTAATACCTTTCGGCCAACGGGTTTTCCGATATTACTGTACTTTCCACGTTCATGTCGTACTCTCATGAACAAAGTTGCACTTTGGCTTATGAGGATATAGAACATTTTTGAGGGTACATTAGGGACGTTAAAAAAAATTAATTTTTTTTTCGCGGTACTCAACGGACAATGTTACTACGATATGAAAAAGTAATTCATACAAAATTCGAGAGGTCTAAACATTTTTTTACATAGTGCTCGAACGACTTTTAATTTTTTTTTCTTCGATTTTTGGTGAATTTTTTTCCCCGCAGATAGACATCGTAATAATATAATTGTCTCAAAACTTTTTATGCTCTGTAGCATTTTCTAAGTTAACATAAACAGGTCGTTTTCATTTCAAGTAATTTTAATAGAAAAAATAATTCCAAACGATGTTTTAAAAAAGATGTATTCTGGATCACAGTATGCGAGTGTTGAAAAACTTATGTAATTACTCCGAAGATCGAGCCGAATAATAATTTCCCGTCGAGCAAAAAGGATCGGTTTTTCTGTGCTCGCTCACAACTTGCAACAGATATTGTATTTGGTCTTCGTTTTTCAATACAACATATTACTCAAAAAAAATTCGCATACTTGTTAGACTTTCAGTGATGTAAACACCGTGTTCTTGTTCATAAAGTGGTTGATATAATTTTCACAACCGAATTACATATGTTGATTCTTAATCTGCAAATACAATTTGTTTAAGGTAAAAAAAATATTTAAATAAAAATTGTGTATTGTTACAGAAAAAATTAAATCAAGACTTACATTGGATCATGCACTAACATTTTCTGCATCGAGAAAAAAAAAATAATACTCCGATAATCATGAAAAAAAAACATGAAAAAGGCGTTTGAGCACTGTCTAAAAAAATGTTTAGAACCCTCAAATTTTGCAAAAGTGTCTTTTTCTCAACATACTTCAATTTTCTGTTGAGAAAAAAAATCGATTTTTTTTAACCACCCTAGTGTACATCCAATTTCTTCGGTGTTTCTTTCTGTTTTGTCTCTCTCTCTCCCCCCTTCTCTTTCAATATTTCCCATTTATTTTCTTTTCATATTGCTTGCGTTGTTTCTTATGTGATTTTGTTCACGTACTTTGGCTTATATGGCTTTGTTTTTCTTTCAGTTGACATTTGCATTAGTCCTTTTGCAATGATGTTTATAATGTTACTCCTACATTGTTGTAATTTGCTTATTCTTGTTATTTCGTATTATATTGCTTTTAATTGTATTGTTTGCCCTCGATTTATAGATTTGACAGATTTAATTTTTCGTTATGTTTTTCCTATTTTCGCCTATTTTATGTTACATTTTTTTTTGTACACCATATCTGAATCATTTTTCCTGGATGTACTAATCAAGGCAGCTAATTGAAGCATTCAATCGATCACCCTCTGCCCCTTTCTCTCTCTCTCTCTCTCTCTCTCTCTCTCTCTCTCTCTCTCTCTCCCTCTTGCGTGTGGTGTTATACTAATTTTATTGTTCCAATGTTAAATATCAACTTTATTCTGTTGCGATATTAAATTGTGTTCGTTTTCGTTTATTCTCATTTGTACTGTATTCGTTGAATGTTTTTATTGAGTTCGCATGTTTCATTATTATCGTGTTTTGGTTACATTAGTGTTTCGGTGTGTGGGCGGTATAACTGTTTTTTGCTTCATCGTTTCACTGTCGGTGTATATTTCAGCCCTGGGACAGTCGATCGACCAAAATCTCTCATCCTCATGAATTTTCTACCCTCGTACTTACGGTCTTGTATTTTTTTCATTACTTGGCCAAATATAACATTTCTATTTCCGTAATTACAATTCTCGATCGACGCTTTTTCTGGCTGTTAAGACGTCCACCCCTTCCCCTTTACCCATATTTGTTACGTCACTCTGTCTTCCTCAGAGTTGGCGAGCTCCCCTGACTCGGTGCACACACCCGGATATTCGCACCACCGCCTCGCACGTGCGCACGAGGGCACAGGGAAACTGTAAAAAAGCTGCGCCCATTTTCATCGAGTTTCATTCGCGTTACTATCGGAAATTCGACGAAACCGCATCCCTTTTAGTATTATTATTATTATTCACTTTATTTCTGCGGTATTCGAGTTTTCACTCATACCCGCCTTCGTGTACTTCACAATTCAAATTTAGTATATTAAATTGGATTGAAAAGGTTATAGTTTAGAGAGTCTCTCGGCTCCCTCCCATTTAGTAGTCGACGCACGAGCCAACAAACCCAAACAAACCCGAACAAACCGAAACAAATCGAAATAACCACACACACACACACACGCGCGCGCGCGCGTTAACATTGATGTTCGGAAATTTGGCAAACAATCACAGACCTCGACACTATCACGTCTCGAAGCAAATTTGCGCCACTGGTTGTTAAGGAGTTTCGATACCAAAATCGAAATGGTTATAGACGATTGAAATTCATATCACCGGGAGATTAATTTAGGAAGCATTAAGGGGTTACCCTTAATGCATCCTAAATTAATAATAAATTAATAATAAATTAATAAATACCCCACTTGCGATTTTGAAAAAATCGATTTTTTTTATTGCATTTTTTTGAAGTGCAATTTGAAGTGCAGTTTTTTTTGATGCCCGGAATCGATGACTCTATGTAAGTTTACAAAAAAAAATATTTTCTTCGTGTAAACTGAAATTGAAACTTTAAACGCGTTTTTCTCAAAATGGCATTTCTGAAGTCGGTGACCAAGATTACTCGAACACTAATGAACCGATCTTCTTGAAATTTTGCAGGCTTATTTAATACATAAAAATGTAGTCTTTAATCGTTCGATTTTTTTTCGTCAAAATCGAACCATTAACTTTGACTATCCGCCATTTTGTCAAAAATGAATATTTTTTAAAATCCTTCGATTAAAGACTAGTTTATACTTATATTTGACTAAATCCATCCGCATTTTTTTTCAGATGATCCACTTCGCCGCAATGTTGGTCACCGCAAACCGTGTATATAAAAACATTATTTCATTGACGGCCATTTGCCACTAAACAATGTAATATTTTTCAATAAAAAAATTACTGAAAATTCTTCAAGCTGTGTTCTTTAAGATGGTATATTGATCGATTAAAAAAGTTTTGTAGTATTCTTTAAAAAAATTCATGAAAAAGGCCTTTTTTGCGCTACAAGTGGGGTAACGCCTTAACTGTCCAAAAATGAATCCGTTTCACCACATAGTTTCGGAGATTTTGAAGATTCAAGTTGAGTTTTGTTCGAGTATTGTTAATGAACCAAGTGGAGAAACCGCTTACTTTTTTAACACGACATTCCTGACACTAATCGCAGTTTGATCTTTTTTTTCATTTAAATCGAAGCATTATTTTAACCCCTACATCCCTGTAACTAGTGTTTACGAAGTGCCACGTGTATTAACAAATCGATGAAGGTTCACGTTGAAACACTATTATAGTAGTAGTTGTAGGGGTTAAAATAATGCTTTGATTTAAATGAAAAAAATGAACAAACTGCGATTAGTGTCAGGAATGTCGTGTTAAAAAATTAAGGGATTTCTCCACTTGGTTCAGTAATAATATTCGAACAAAACTTAACTCGAACTTTCAAAATCTCCGAAACTATGTGGTGAAACGGATTAATTTTTGGACGGTTAATGCATCCTAAATTAATCTCTTGGTGATATGAATTTAAATAGTCTACAACCATTTCGATGTTGGTATCGAAAGTCCTTAAGGCCGGATAGACATTTACAACGATAAAAAAATTGATTTCTATTTTTTCTTCTTTAAACGATAGAACTATATATGTACAATATTTTCCTAAAGTTTCAAAGCGAAATTCGAGAAACTTCAAAGGTTACAGCCCGTCAACGCTGTGCCTCACCGCTCGGATTCGGAGCGAGGGTGAGCTTCAAACGCGTTTTTCTCAAAACTGCATTATTGAAATTGCCGTGCAGGATTACTCAAAAACTATTAAGCCGATTGAGTTGAAACTTGGTAGAAATATTGATCATATTGGTACTTTCTACTTGACGAGAATTGTTTTAAAAAAATTAGAAAAAAAATGTTCATCCACATTTTACAGAATTGTTGCGTGAAACGTTGGTTTTTTTTGTTGTAAATGCGTGCCATTTTCTTCAATTTGCATTTTGTTCATTTTGATTACCGTCACATAGAAACTATACATGTTCTGACTGAAAAAATGTTTGAACTTTTTTGCAAATCAAAGTCTACGGGAAGCTAGACTGCACGCCCTTTCGCAACTCCCGCGGCGATCTTGCTGTAACACTCTGCCACAGCTCTGTCATTTTCATGATGAATTAATTTAAAAAAATTGTTTTGTGTACTTAAATATACTACCGAAGTATACCTAAAGTTTGATAATAGTAGAATAATTATTTCTTAGTTTAAAAAATCCCTCAATATTGCTTATTTTTTCCTGTCTAAATGTATATTCCGCCTTAACAAACTTTGCGCCATTGGTTGTTAAGTTTATAAGAAAGAGGGCCAATGCGAGGTTTCTCGTTATCTCGTACGCTAGAATTGAGCGATTGTAATTTCATTATTTTTTCTGATACGACCTATGTGTATGTGTTTCTATACAATTGTAGCGCAACGATTGGATTATTTCATTTGCTGATGGAGTTGCGAGGGCAAGTCGCATTAATATAGCCGAGGCACGGAGGCCAAAGAGAGCGGCAGAGTCAGAAATAGAGAAAGAGGAAGAAAGAGAACAGGAAGCGAGTATCGATCCTGGCGTTATGTCACAGAGTATCACGGTATCAGGGACATATATATATCGATATACAGGGTGTCCTGTTATGAATGGATAATCTTGCAACTGTCGATAGGTCAGATCATGTCCTACAGTATGTTGGAATTTCAGTTTAGTAAAAGTCTCACGGTTGTCGAGATAAAACCGTGGTTATTTGTTTTATCTGGAAAAGTCTTCTTTTTAACCTTAAATGTTATGGAAACTTTATGAAAACAGATCTTGTGCAGAATTTTCATACAAACCAATTCGAACATCTGACTTTGATAGCCTGTGGCATAAAAAAAATGTACAACGCATATCGTGCCGATTACATAAAAAAGTTGCGGAGTTATTATCGATTGGTATCATTTGTAGAAATGGCATGCGGAAAACCAAAAGCAGATGATGTTTGTGAAAAACTAACATCGAGCACAAAATTTTGAAAACCGTGGCACTTTTACTAAACTGAAATTCCAGCATATAGTAGGACATGATCTGACCTATCGACAGTTGCAGGATTATCCATTTTTAACAGGACACCCTATATATATATATATATATATATATATATATATATATATATATATATATATATATATATATATATATATATATATATATATATATATATTTATATATGAGGTATTCCACGTGAATCCCCTGGACTTTTTCCCTGACCCCCGCCAATTGGATTAATTTTTTTAAATCTAATTCCATTGACTCTAAAAGACACCCTGATTTTTTTTTACATCTTTCGAAACAACTCTTAGTAAAAAAAATTCTCCGAAAAAAACGCTCCGATTTAAAAATCTGAAGATATTCCCAAAATTGCGTGATTATATGTAAAAATTTTCAAGCTATCACCCGCAGTGGAAGTATGATTTTTTCTGTGCTTTCCGAGCGATGAACGTTTAAAAAATCCGAAAAATTGACTGCTGACTGTTCAAGGTCTATGATTGTGATTTGGTTATTCAAAAATGGTCAAAAAAATTCATCGTGGGGATCAAAATATTTAAGTATCCGCCCGAAGAAAGCGGTTCGTGAATTTTTCGGATTTTTTCAAACGTCATTCGCTCAGAAAGCACAGAAAAAATCATACTTCCACTGCGGGCGACAGCTTGAAAATTTTTACATACAATCACGCATTTTTGGGAATTTTTTCAGATTTTTAAATCAGGGCGTTTTTTTCGGAGAAATTTTTGTTCGACTAAGGGTTGATCCGAAAAATGTTAAAAAAATTGAGGGTGTCTTTTGGCGTCAATGGAATCAGGTAAAAAAAATAAATCGAATTGTCAGGGGTCAGGGAAAAAGTCAACCGGATTCACGTGGAATACCTCATATATATATATGTCGGAGAAGGAGCAGAAATCACTCGCGAACTTTGCGTTCTACGTGTGGGGCGCATGTTGAGCCATTAAAAGAACATTTTATTCACTTCGAACTCGAAAGATATCAGTATTCAAATATTTTCCTTGACAGGACACGTCGACTCTTCTCGAGATCTCTCGAAAGATTCCTCTTCGTTCTTCTTTTTTTATTAAACAGATTCTTCACAAAATAAATGAAGAAAAGCAACGACAGCCCTGTTCTCCTATCATCGACACGGCCAGACTGACTATCACACGTCCTCGTGTGTTGTGTTTGTTTCTTCTGAAAATAAAAGGAACTTTTTTTTTTTAGACTGCTCGGCCTTCCTGACCTTATTATTATTTTAAATATCCAAAAAGTGCTCTTTAACAATTTCATGAATTTTGAGTACAAAATTATGAGAATCGATCCGGTGACAAACCGTTGACAAAACCCCTTTATCATATAAATGATCATCTTTTCATAAAATCAGGAACTATTACAGTCTCCTCAAAAGACACATTCTTTTCATGAGATTTACATTCTTATTCAAAGACATGTAATCTTTACATAAAATTGCCAATTATCGATTGGACTTCACATTTTGACTGTGTGACAACACGAAGTTGTCCACACATCAACCCTTCAATACACAGTCGCCTCATGCGACAGCACCACACCATTAGCCGTTACATTGCACCGTCTCCGCTCAGCGAAATGAGTTAGGTTCTTTGTGACTTGCAACTAATAAGCATAATGAATGTGTGCTTCTAGATCATGATCAAACCACGAAGGGAATGACAATCATTTTCTGTTCAAATACTCTCAAGTATTTATCAAGTACTCGTAATAAACAAGCACATCAAATAGGATGTCTCACGAAATCGATTCAATAATAATGTATTTTTTTTTTAATTTAATACCTGAAATACTCAGTGACTCTTCCGAAGATTCAGCAAAGCAAATATCTAGTTCAGAGGGTACTGAGCAATCGGGCATTGCTCGAAGTCGGTCATGAGCATATTTATACGTTCGATTACAATTTAATGATTTTAATATGTACCGGTCTCCATCTAATACTTCAGAAATGCGGAATGGACCTCTAAATTTTGAGTCTAATTTCGTTTGATTTCTTTCATGATTTTCAATTAAAACGTAATCCCCAACAGAAAATTTAGAAAGATTTGCTTTTCCGGCGTCAAATCGAGATTTATCCATTTGGGCGTTAATCTCGATTTTATTGGCTGCTTGCTCTCTGATTTCCGATAAGTCAATTTCTTTTTCATCGTCAGTTATCGGTAGTAAATTTAATGGTCTAGCTACACGACCGATCATTAATTCGAGAGGGGTAGCCTTGGTCACTCTACTGACAGTACAGTTCATTGCCAGTTGAATCTCTCCAAGAGAATCTTGCCATGATCTAGCACTATCCACTTCAACAGAAGTAAGCATATTTTTGAGTGTACTCATAACACGCTCAACTTGACCATTGCCCCGGCTAGTACCAGTAGCAATCAAATGAAGGTTGATGCAGTGGGAGTTACAAAAATCGCGAAAATCTTTATTTGCAAAGCATCTTCCTTGATCAGCAATTACGCGAACCGGTGCTCCAAATAAAGTAACAATTGACTTTAAAGCTGTTATAGCACTTACAGCGTCGACATGGAGAGAATGGTGAAGGCAAACGAATTTGGTAAAGGCATCAATAAAGACAAAAACATATTCTTTAATGTTATTTTTGCCACTGAGTTTTCCGGTGACGTCGATATGGAGAGTATGCCAAGGAATACTTACTTTCGGAATTGAATGTAATTCAGCTTGAATTTTACCGGAAGAAGATTTCGAAATTCGACAAGTGATGCAGTTTTCAACAAATTTTCGAACATATTTAGACATGTTAGGGAACCAATAATGTTGGTAAGCTTTCTCCAAAGTTTTGGCCCATCCCAAATGAACAATTGACTCGTGAACATGATTTATTATAGACCACTGGAAAGCTCTCGGGATTATTGGTAAAATATGCGTTTGATTATTTCGCTGTATTTTTCTGAAGAGAATTCCTGATTTAAGCTCATATGTTTTAGAAACATTTGGGTCAAGTTGATCGTTTTCCAATTTGGAAATAAGATCACGAATTTCACTATCTTTCTGTTGTTCCGCGTGCAACCATTTATCAGAAATTTGGGTGAAATTTATACGCTTTTGCTCAATTGTTTGGACATTTCGTTTGTTATTCTCGGGTAAAGGATTTCGAGAAAAGAAATCTGCGTGAGCCAAGTTTTTTCCCTCTCGATAAACAATGTCGAAGTCAAATGACTGCAAAAATGCCCACCATCTATAGACTCGAGGAGTTAAATCGAGTTTTGTTCGAGAAGCCTTGAGAGAATTACAATCTGTAACTACGGTGAATCTCCTCCCTTGTAAATAATGACGGAAATGTTTAATAGCATTTACAACAGCGAGAGTTTCCAATTCGTACGAATGATATCGCGATTCTACTTCGGTTGTTCTTTTACTAAAATAGGCGACAACATGAGCTTTTCCATTGACTTTTTGGATGAAAACTGCACCATAACCAACAGAGCTAGCATCTGTATGCAACTCTATTGGAAAATTTGGATTAAAAATCATTAAAAGAGGGGAGCTGGTTAATCGAGAGATTATTTTTTGTCGAACTTCTTCAAGGTCTGGTTTCCAATCAATCTTCCCCTTTTCATTGGTGAGTTTATACAGAGGAGCAGCAAGTTTAGAAAATCCCTGTATGAACTGCCTAAAATAAGAGGCAAGTCCAATAAATTGTCTAAGTTGAGTAGCAGTTTGAGGAGGCGAAAGGGCAGTTAACGCAACAATCTTGCGAGGGTTTGGTCGAATTTCTCCTGCTGAAACCTCATATCCAAGAAATTCAATTTTAGTTTTTAGAAATGAGCATTTCTTTAAATTAATTGAAAATCCAGCCTTAATTAAAGCTTCCAAAACGATCTCTAGCTTTTGAATACCCTCGATAATTGTCTTTGATGGAATGAGAATATCATCCATATAACAAATAACAGAGGTATTTATCAAGTCTCCCAAAGCTTTGTTGATTGCTCGCTGAAAAATAGAAGGTGCATTTTTCAAACCGAAAGGCATCGCCAAATATTCATATTGCCCATCGGGAGTAACAAAGGCAGTTCGTTCGATGGAATCTTTATGAATGGGAATTTGGTGGAAACCGCTGGCCATATCGAGAGATGTGAAATAGTTTGCACCTCCTAATCTATCTATTTGGTCAGCAATGAGCGGCAATGGGTATTTATCAGCCACCGTATTATTATTCAGCTCCCGATAGTAACGCACATTCGGTCAGAGCCATCTTTCTTTTTTACGAGAATAATAGGACTGGCAAAAGGAGAACAGCTGGGCCTGATAATATTCTTCTCTTGCAGTTCTTTGATTTTATCTTGTACTGTTTGGCGTTCAATAGGCGAAAGGCGATACGGCCGTCTTTGCACAGTTCGATTAGGATCCAATAAACGGATTTCAAGTTGTCCAGTCGTTACTCTAGGTTCAGGTATTCCTTTGACAAAAGTTGAAGAAAATTTATTCAAAACATCAATTAAAAGATGTTTGTCAAGATCAGAAATGTCAGTTTTTATTTCGCTGAAGTTTGGTGAACTGGAATCTACTTCGGAAATATTGATCCTCGGTATTCTTTTCAAAATTAAATTGTCAACCGTCATTTCCACTGAGTAGCCAAGACCCAATATTTCTCGTCCAATAAGAATTTCATTGCCAAGAAAGTTATCATGAATCTCATGAAATAAAATTTCCAAGCAATGATCATTTATAGTCACTTGCGACAAAATTTGAGTGACACTTTGAATACTAGATGGACCTATTCCGGCAAGAGTGACCAAAGCGTGCTGACGTTTTCCTGTGAATTTTTGTGCAATACTCTCTTTAATCAGAGAGCATTCAGCACCGGAATCAAAGCAAAATGAAAACTTCTTGAGCAGGGGTATGTTTGTCAGAACCAGAAGGCTTTTTGCAATTCGTAGAAATATGCCCGGCTTCTCCGCATTTGAAGCATGTCACAGAATATTTCTTTGCAGAGAAGGGTATTTTCTTGGAAGCATTCTCCGAGTTGTCCGAAATGAAGTTCGGTGAACGACTTCGACA
>OX101788.1:32904162-32939774 GCA_944452715.1 Ophion slaviceki | reverse complement strand
TTTAGGGGGGTCATCTGCTACTTTTTTCACCAGACCCTATGTCCTAAGTGTCACGCTAATTAAGATACGATTCTTTTTGTTTTTTTTTACCCGGAATTTAATCTTTAAATCTTCATAACCTTTTTGTTTGTGGTTATAATAGCACGAAATAACTTTTGTTGTATTCTGCAATGTATGTTTATTATAAATAAATCATCATTTCATACAATTGGTTTCAAGAAAATGTCTCATGAGCTTCCAAAGTCTTAAAAGTGCGTCAATGTGTGAAACATGTCAACTTCTAAATGCATTATTAACTAAAAACTAAAACTTTTTTTGAACGTAGGTGTGTTTTAAAAAGTTCTCTAGTTTATGCCCTTTCCAACGGTAAGCCACATGTCATAGAAATAATTCATTATGTGGTAAAAATAAAGAGAATCAGTTTTTTTATAACTAACTTAGAAGTTGAAATGTTTCATACATTTACGCATTTTTAAGTCTGGAAGGTCAAGAGTCACATTCTGGAAATCGATTGTATCAAATAATGATTTATTTATAATAAACATATACTGGCAGAATACGACGAAAGTTATTTCGTGCGATTAAAGCCACAAATCAAAAAGTTATGACGATTTAAAGGCGAAGGGAGAAATCAGGTTTTAATCGAAGGGTGAACAAATTAGCGAATGACCGCCCCCCCCCCCCTCCCAAATGTGAAGGTCCATGCGGCAAACACCCTTTATATTTAGTCAGCGTGTTCTTAGCCGGGAGCTTCTTCGTGGTAAACAAGTGCCACGTTAAAAATTCTTGGGCACTCCCGAAGACGAGTAGCCAATGTGGAGGATAGGCGTGCCTTCCCTCTCTCTCTCTCTCTCTCTCTCTCTCTCTCTCTCTCTCTCTCACTGTCTCTCTCTCTTTCTCTCTCTTCCTCCATCACAAGAAAGCTCCACGAGACCGAGCGATGTGTCTACACCTCCATACGTTTTCTAATCTTCGATACCGCACACTCAAGCGAGTGAATTTCTCATGAAGGATTTTCCTCTGTACTATATCTCGCGCGAAGTTGACCACGAGGACGAGGAGAAGATTTGCCGGAGGCATAAAACGGCGAGGATCAGAGATAGATAGAGAAGGAGAGTGTGTATAAGAGAGAAAACAATAGAGCCCGAGAGAGAGAGACGGAGGCATCCAGCGGACGCCAAGAGGAAACCGCCGATGAAAGTAGGCCTTCTCGCGGGCCGCCTCGTCGTCTTCGTCGTCGTCGTCGCTGTCGTCGTCGGCGGCGTCGTCTTCGTCGTCGAGAGCGTGGGCGCTCAGGCGAGTGGGCGAACCAAGAGTCTCGTATAGCGCCCACTGCTCTCGAAGTATCCACGACGCGAGCTTGTTCCCGTTGCTGTGTGTGTGCCCCCCCCCCCCCCACACATACACCTAAGGCGAACATCCGCCCATCTTTTTCGAACGCTCAATGAGACTTCTTTCAGAATTCTTACGGAACAAACCGAAAAAAAACCATCATCCCTCTGTCCCTTTCTCGTTCGGTTCCTTCTCCTTTATGCCCGCGTTCATCGACGGTACTCCGCAGAAAACCATACGAGTACAAGCATTTGAAATCTTTTCAAGAAGGCCGTACACACGCGCACACGCGCCGCCAATAATAATGTATACACGAATAAATAAACATATTTTTTTCCATTCCGTCCAATTTGAATAATAATGTGGCTGCTAATCGTAAATAGTGTGGGGAAATGAGAAAGAACGTGGGTAGTAAAAGTTGTAAGATATAGAGACAAGTTCGCGGAATCCCCCGGCGCAACGTGTTTTCTTCTCGTGTATTCGTTCATCGAACGCGACGCGAGAGAGCGAGAGAGAGAGAGAGAGAGAGAGAGAGAGAGAGAGAGAGAGAGAGAGAGAGAGAGAGAGAGAGAGAGAGAGAGAGAGAGAGAGAGAGAGAGAGAGAGAGAGAGAGAGAGAGAGAGAGAGAGAGAGAGAGAGAGAGAGAGAGAGAGTGAGTGAGTGAGTGAGTGAGTGAGTGAGTGAGTGAGTGAGTGAGTGAGTGAGTGAGTGAGTGAGTGAGTGAGTGAGTGAGTGAGTGAGTGAGTGAGTGAGTGAGTGAGTGAGTGAGTGAGTGAGTGAGTGAGTGAGTGAGTGAGTGAGTGAGTGAGTGAGTGAGTGAGTGAGTGAGTGAGTGAGTGAGTGAGTGAGTGAGTGAGTGAGTGAGTGAGTGAGTGAGTGAGTGAGTGAGTGAGTGAGTGAGTGAGTGAGTGAGTGAGTGAGTGAGTGAGTGAGTGAGTGAGTGAGTGAGTGAGTGAGTGAGTGAGTGAGTGAGTGAGTGAGTGAGTGAGTGAGTGAGTGAGTGAGTGAGTGAGTGAGTGAGTGAGTGAGTGAGTGAGTGAGTGAGTGAGTGAGTGAGTGAGTGAGTGAGTGAGTGAGTGAGTGAGTGAGTGAGTGAGTGAGTGAGTGAGTGAGTGAGTGAGTGAGTGAGTGAGTGAGTGAGTGAGTGAGTGAGTGAGTGAGTGAGTGAGTGAGTGAGTGAGTGAGTGAGTGAGTGAGTGAGTGAGTGAGTGAGTGAGTGAGTGAGTGAGTGAGTGAGTGAGTGAGTGAGTGAGTGAGTGAGTGAGTGAGTGAGTGAGTGAGTGAGTGAGTGAGTGAGTGAGTGAGTGAGTGAGTGAGTGAGTGAGTGAGTGAGTGAGTGAGTGAGTGAGTGAGTGAGTGAGTGAGTGAGTGAGTGAGTGAGTGAGTGAGTGAGTGAGTGAGTGAGTGAGTGAGTGAGTGAGTGAGTGAGTGAGTGAGTGAGTGAGTGAGTGAGTGAGTGAGTGAGTGAGTGAGTGAGTGAGTGAGTGAGTGAGTGAGTGAGTGAGTGAGTGAGTGAGTGAGTGAGTGAGTGAGTGAGTGAGTGAGTGAGTGAGTGAGTGAGTGAGCGAGCGAGCGAGTGAGTGAGTGAGTGAGTGAGTGAGTGAGCGAGCGAGCGAGTGAGTGAGTGAGTGAGAAGTAGAAAGAGATGGGGATTCAGATCCCGGAATAAAATAGAGGCGCACCCTTCTTTTTTGTGTTCGGCGCGAGCGTGTACAAGATTAATCGTTTAATAAAAGAGGCTCTATATATTTATACATGTGTATATATATACACACGCTTATACATCTAAAAGTGTACATACGTGTACACCGTATCCTGTACGCATATAAGCCCGCATCGCTTATGTATATATATATATATATACACGTAGGTGTGTAACACCTATTTTATGTCTGATTAATGACCAAGGTTGAAGCTTTGCTCAACAGAGATAGGCTGCTCTTTCATTCGCCGCTACAGTATCTCACTCGATCGACACACTCCGTGGATTTAGGTATCCGTGTAGATCGATATTTTTTATTGTTAAGCTACACATACACACACACACACATGCGAATATATTAGGACGTGCGTGTACATGTGCGTATTCCACTTTTTTTTAGTTTGTGTTAAAATGACCTGATATTTTTATTTATTGATGAAAAAACGTATTATTTATTTGAAAAGTACGAATATTTAATTTGAATATAAGGTTCAAACATGGAGGTTGTGTGTGGATTATAATATGCGATAAATGGCCGCCTCGTCCCTGTTTGCAAACGTTCACTTTTTTGACATTTTCAATAACATTTTGTCCTAATTGCGGGCTAATTTCATTAATGGCGCGTCCAATTGCTTCCTTGAGCTCCGGAATGGTTTGTGGATCATTGGCATACACTTTTCCTTTCAGAAAACCCCCAAAGAAAGAAGTCCAATGGCGTCAAATCGCACGATCTTTGTATTACATTAACTGCTTTGTTTCGCCCGCAGTGTGGCAGGGCGCGCCATCTTGTGGAAAGAATATGTCTTCCAAGTCCATGCCGTTTATGCATTTTATCGGATATTATGTTACACACGTAACCTCCATGTTTGTACCTTATATTGTAATTAAAATATTCGTTGTTATCAAATAAATAATACGTTTTATTAAAAATTAAAATGTCAGGTCATTTTGAAGCACCCTTTACAAGCTTCCGCCCGTGGCTTCGCCCGCGTTGACACACGCAAGAAATACAATTTTCCAAACCAATTTTTACACCCTCTTTCACCCCTTTGGGAGTTTTTTTCTCGAAAAATTCTTTCTCAGTTAACCTCTACACGTTCTAAGGAACTATCTTCCAAATTTCATATTTCTATCTTCAGCGGATTGGGCTGTTCGTTGTCGATATGTCAGCCATTCATTCATTCATCCAGTCAGTCAGTCAGTCGCGGAGCTCTTTTATATGTCTAGATTCTATATTTCTCACACCTTCGAGCAAGGTGAATCGTAAAAATGATCCACGAGTCGATCGCGTCAGTGACAAGATTCTCTCTCGATGACATTCTAGCCCTCCCGTCATCTCATGACATGTTAAGGGGGAAGCCTGCTTTAGAGGCTTCAAAAAATCTTTTTGTTCGAGGATTTTTTTGGGAAGGAAAGAAATATTCGATTGAAACGAAACTTTCAGGTTTTATTGTTATATATTTCAACAGTCTTCTCAAATTTTTTCATTAAAATATATGTCATATTATGCCTGGTACAAGCATTTCGCCGAGGCGCCTCGAGTGTGCATGTGTCGTGCGGCGGGAAAGATGCAGGTCGCAATTTCCATCTGAAACAAAAAACCCAAAAAATTTTTTATTTTCAATAGTATAGCTTCTAGTTAAACCAAGAAAATTCAACAAAAAGTGATAAATTCAACAATTTTTCGCAAATTAAAAAAAAAATCACTTTAGATTGTTTAAAAAGTGGGTTAATCATAACTTTCTTAAGGTTTTTTAGGTTCAACAAAAAGAGAATTTAATCCCGAATACAATGAATTTTGTCTCGTTTCGATAGGACGTTTAATTTTTTCCCTATCTTTCCCGCCAATTAGGAAAAATCGTAAAAATGAAAAACCGAGAAATCGCGCGTCAAAGGTTTCGTATATAAAAAATCGTAATTTTCGTGAACTTACCGCAATAATATGCTAATCAGCGATTCCTGGTCCATAGAGTTGCTCTTCAGACTCTTCAAAAACCCTTTGGATATGTACAATAGTTACCATGGCTACAATACATACAATAGATCGAGGGGCGGAGCGCGGGCACTCCGAGCGATCCGGCCGCTCGTATACCTGCTCGACGCTTGCTCACTATTTCTTCTGTAACTCCGAAAATAATTTGAATTTGCTTTTGAAATTTTAGGGACACATTCTTGGATAGTTTGGGAAGACATTTATGCAAAAAAAAATCGATTTTTTGAAGCCTCTAAAGCAGGCTTCCCCCTTAAAATTCGCCACGTTCGGAAGCAACGGAAATTATTTTTTATAGCCTCATTGCATTACTTTAATTATTCGTAGCGAATTTGTTTTTTTTTTTTATAGAAATTACGATCGCATTTCCCAATTAATAAAAAACATCGTAAGGAATAGGGGAGGGTTTTTGATACCTGAAGTCTGTGACTAAAATTTGAGAAGGCCAAACAAAATTAATTTTCAATGCGTTCCAGCGGTCCAAAATTCGATCTTATAATGTTATGTTTCTTGTCTGTGTGTGTGTGTGTCGTGACTTTTTATTTCAGTTTCTTGTCTTCCTATTATGAATCGTTTCGCATCAATCTTCATTTCCGCAAACGTGAAGAATCGTTCCGATATAAATATCACGAGATTATTTCGAGCTGCTCTATAATCATATTTTTATACGTAGAAATACGAGTTCCAAGAGCCTATTTTTCGATCAATCATTTTTTGTTTCCCGAGATAAAGAGAGAGAGAGAGAGAGAGAGAGAGAGAGAGAGACCTCACAGTGAACAATGATATTTTTGTTTCGTTTATTCCCCAAATAAACCGTGTTTTTCTCGTATTTAATACGTACACACGCACACAAACGGGTCAACCCGTATGAATGAGGAGCATTCTATCAGCCTATTATAAAAAGACTAACGACATTACCGCGCGCGCGCTCCCAATGCCAAGACTCGAGTCTCGCAAACGGCAAGTAAATCATTGAGTTTGGCCGAACGTGCGGTGACTGCGGTAAGGAGAAAGAGATGGCGAGAGGGTGGGAGGGAGGGAGGAAAGGAAACGATGAGGGCAAAAAGAGTACTCGGCGAGGGGGCGAGGAACTCTACGCGTAATACGACGAGACGCCTCTCGCGCGTTTGCGATAAATCGCATCGTCCCGACTATCTTCGTCCGATTGCCACAGGTCAGAGCGTTTTTGCTAATATAATACAAGCTCGACGACAATAAATTGCAACATTCTGTGAGCGATACGCGAAACAAGACCCGCGCGCGCGCGTGTGTGTGGGTGTGTGTGTGTGCGAGTACACACACGCGATTATATATATACACACACACACACACACACACCAAAGGTGATTTCAGCGCTTTTGCCTTGGAAAATCATTCGTCCCGAAAAGCGATATACCTTAGCGTATATATATGCGCGCGCTTATACATAAACTAGGGTGGTGAAATTTGAGCTCTATTTTTTTTATTTTTCTCACCATACAATTATCTTCTTTAAAGAAAAGAAAAATTGTCGCCAAATCTGCGAGCGGTCAAAAAATATTCACAGGCCGCTCAAGCGTCCCAAAAATTCAAATTTTCATTTAAAAAATCGATTTTTTTTTCATTCACTTCTCACCCTTGAATTTTACGCTTTATAATTTTTTAATTAACGTCGCGAAAATTCTAGCCGGTCAATGAATATGTAGTGGTCGCTCAAGAACTTCGAAATTTCCAATTGTCGCCAATTTTTTTTACTCATCTCACTCATAAATTTGAGGCGGTGTGAATTTTTCAAAACAATTGATCGTTTTTCTATAGAAACAGATTTTTCAAAGTTACCTTACACTACTAACCCAAGAATTATTTGTACTTTACCCAATTTTTTTTACTCACCTCACTCATAAATTTGACGCTTTGTGAATTTTTCAAAATAATTAATCGTTTTTCTATAGAAACAAATTTTTCAAAGTTACCTCACACTACTAACCCAAGAATCATAACCTTTTTTCTCATAAAATAATTCTTTAAAGCTCTTGTTTTTCAACAAAATTATAGGCCCGTTATATCGGGTTAGATGTGTGGGGTAAATTAAAAAAAACCGTTTCTGAAGAAAAAAGGATTAATTGTTTTAAAATTTTTACAAAATGTTAAATTTATAAGTGAGAAGAGAAAAAAATTTGCGACAAATGGAAATTTCGAAGGTCTTGAGCGACCACTAAATATTCATTGGCCGGCTAGAGCTTTCGCCAGCTTACTTTAAAAATTATAAAGCGTAAAAGTCATGGGTGAGAAGTGGGAGAAAAAAATCGAATTTTTACTGAAAACTTGAATTTTTCGGAGGCTTGGGCGACCTCTAAATAATTTTTCACCGCTCGCAGATTTCGCGACAATTTTTTTTTTCTTTAAAGAAGATAATTGCATGGTGAGAAAAAGGAAAAAGTAGAGCTCAAATTGGGGCCACTCTAATATACACGCTATATATATTTTATATATATATATTATATATATATATACACACTCGCTTTGATATGTATACAGAAAGTGATTTCAACGCTTTCGCCTTTGAAGATCTTTCGTCCTGTAAAGCGAAAATTCTGACAATTTTTAAGGATTCTCCTCGAGAAAGCTAAAGTGTGTGTGTATAATCCTTAAAGAATTCTTCAAATTAATTTAAAGGTCTAGGCTACTCTGAAAATGACAGTCATTTAAGGCTGAAGGCAACTCAAATTGAGGAGGAAGCTTCAAGGTATGGTGCAAGAATTGCAGATTGAAGCTAAACTTATGATTACAACGATAGAATTGCTAGTGAAACTTAAACCCACCGTTGATACACTTATATTTGGGCACGACTTTGACACACTGGGTCGATTTGACCCCGAAGTACTTCCGGTATTGACACACATCCGATTTTGACACACTGGGTCATTTGACCCGGAAGTACCCTTCGGTCGGTTTTATTAAAAATAATAATGATGTTGAAGTTTGCATCGTTGGAGTGCAACGAAACGTAATTTTTCAAAACGGTTTCAATTTTTTTTACCGATTCAAGCTGTGAAAGGCACTGAAATGATTTTGCTAATCTTATCGGAGATTTGTGACTTTAATTTGGCAAAAAAAGGCTTTGGATAATGATGAAAACATAGGAATGAAAAATAAACAAAAAGATTCGTTGCGTTCCAACGATGCAAACTTCAACGTCATAAATAATGAGGGATACACTTTAAACATTTTTTAATATGCATTAAAATTTAATTTGTAAAATTTAATTACAATAAAAAAATTATTCTATTTAAAACATTTAATTTATAAAATTATATTTTATTTTATTTAAAAAAAATTATAAAATGGAATTGATGTAAAAGAATTATAGAAAACTTACAATTTTGGGAAAGTGAGCATTTTATTTTAAATTCGTCCGGGTCAACATGATGACAATAGAGGGTTCAACGCGTTTTTCTCAAAACTATGTTTTTCATAAAAGGTGCACACGATTTCTCGACATCTAATGGACGTATTGACTTGAAAATTTGGTACACTTATTCAGTGTAATAGTAGTTTGATCTTGACCAACGTTTTTCTTCGCAACATGTTTTTCATTAGCTTTCAACAATAACGATGTCATTTTTCCTCGAAAAATAGGGAAGAATAGTTCAACATTTTTTTCAATGATTGAAACACGATACCAAAAAAAGCTCAGTGAAGAGAAAAAAAACTCGTTTCTTAAAATCAGATCAACCAGATGACGAAAATCAATTACACCATTGAGCCTCTCACGTTCAAAGGTCCTTCACAAGGTTGCTTATAATTCCTTTGAATATTAATATTTTTACGAAATTTGGTACACTACTATGTTTCATAACTTTAATTATTAATATTTTTTTAATAAAACTTAGTACACAACTTTTTTAATGTGCATATGCAACTAAATGTCCAAACGGTTTTTCAATCATCTTACTTTTTCTTTCAAGATTATTTTTTTCAAATAACCCTGATTTTCGGATCGTGCAGTTGCATGCTTGAGGGGGTGGGCAGTTGCCCAACCCCTCAAACGAATATTCACGGTGCCATCTGATTTTTCATATAATAATTTTTGGCACATATATTGCAATATTTAATTGGCGTTGAAGTTTGCATCGTTGCAATGCAACGAAAATTCGTCCTTATATTTTTATTTTCTCGTTTTCATCATTCTACAAAATCTTCTTTGCCTATTCAAATAATTCATTTCTAATGAAATTTAAAAGATTGTCGAGGCATTTTCGTCGCTGAAATTTGCCAAAAGAAATTTTATCAATTAAAAGATAATCATTTTCGTTGCATTGCAACGATGAAAGCTTCAATCTCATAGATTCAAAGTGCGTTGGTGAATTTGTCCATGGTCATCCGACTGATATGCTTGTCACACTGGGTTAAATTGATCCAGTGTCCCGAGCATGTTTCTCCGGGTGGGACAACGAAGGGATAAATTTATCCAAACATGATTTTGAGACGACTGGGGTTGAGCATGGGACAAAAGTTTGCATCGTTGCAGATTTTGCTTACAAAAAATCATCAGCCATTTTCAAAGATATTTATTTAGCGATCTACGATATAAATCGGCAAAAAAATATATATAATAATAAAAATACGAAAAATAAAATGTAAAAAAGAATTTTCGGGGCCGGGTTGAAATTCCGAATTTTGAGTGATCAGAACGCTCAAAACTCCGAAAGATCAAAACTCCGAAAATCTGAACACCGTCAAAACAATTCGGCAATGAAAGTTTTAAAACTTTCAAAATTGATTTCGAAAAATTATCTAATTTTTTTTTGTTTTCAAACTTTTTTTCAAAACTTTCAAAATTTATTTCGACGAATTATTATAAAATCGACGAATTATTTCAAGAATTTTTTTCATTAACAAGCAGCGAAAGTCTGCACAGTCGACTATAAATGATGTAGAACGTATAACATTGTCTAGACAAATTTCAAAATTAACGTAAAATTATTTCTTAATCAAAACATTTTTTTTAAACCGTCGGAGCATTCAAAGTTCGGAATTTCAACCCCGAATTTTCGTTGTGTTCCAACGATGCAAACTTCAACAGCATATTTGGCCTCCATACATGTGTCAAGATCCACGATGATAATCGCACCCGCGATCGTAATTACTTTTCCAAACATCACCTATCTTTAGATCGTTCGCTATTGAATTTTTCCCTTTCTCGCCCTTTTTTCTCTCTCTCGCCCTCTTTTTTCGTCCTTTTTTTATTATCTTTCACGTTCTTGCACACACGATGAGGCGAAGGCGGATGAGGTGGAGGCTGCGCTTTGTAAATTTCTCTCGAATGATTTTATCGAGGGCAATGCAACGGTATGTCACGGATGAACGCGGTAATGCTCGCCTCCCCGCGCTCGACCGTTCGTTAATTCCTCCTTTGAAAAGGTGCATCGCACGCTTCGACAAGAGATTGCTCGCTCGTGCTTGAAAAAAAAAAAAAAAGAAAAAAAAATCGAAGAAAAAAATCCGCGCTCTCGAAGAGCGGGGATGTGGATCGCGCGCTTCTCTCCGGATCTGCTACACGAGAAATCCGCGCCTCGCACATTATTTATAACCGATCTCATAATAAATTTGCAACGAGGAGAAAGACACGAGAAATAAGAAAAAGAAAGAAAAAAAATAACGAGATCGCACATTTTTTTCCCTGCCGTGCATATATATGGAGGTAGACGGCGATTGTTCGCAGTTTGACACGTACGTGTCTCGAGATTCACGAGGTTGATCCATTCGACAGTTGCAAGCGGTTTGGCACGGACGAAAAATTTAAGAAAAAAAAGACGAAGACGTATCTCGACGTTGCGCGGCAGAGTCAATTTTGTAACAAATTTTGGCGCAAACTTTTCGTTTGTCTTTGCCCTCAGTTCGGGCGTTTCGATGACACAAAATTGCCAATATACTTCGACTTGGTATGTACTTTGAATACGACGTTCAAGTTTTGCATCGTTGGCGTGCAACGATGTTTTTTGTTTATTTTCATTTCGTCATGTTTATTACCATTTGAAACCATTTCTTTCGCAACTTGATTACGTAAATAAGTTCGATTGATTTTCATAGCCGGAAACGGCAAAAAAATGTTATCAATGAAAAATAATCGATTTTCGCAGCGTTCCAACGATGCAAACTTCAAGATCACCGTTGAATGGGGTACGAAGTTTGCATCGTCGGAATGCAACGAAAATTCTCATTTTCATTATTATCCGAATTGAAATTTAGTAGATTTAGGTTGTAGATTGCTGAATAGAAATCACAAAAAAATGTTTGCTTGATTTTCGTAGCTCAAATATGGCGACTGAAATTTGGGAAATAAGAAGAAAATCTATTTCGTTGCGTTGCAACAATGCAAACTTCAACGTCGTATCTTTGAATGTCTCGTCGAAGAGCTTCGTCGTTCAGGGAAAACGAACCAGACCAAGACAACATGGGAGAACGGCGAAGAAGTATGGTATTGAAGTTTGCATCGTTGGGGTGCAAGGAAATGTTTTTTTTTTCGTGTTGCTCATTTTTTTTGCCCGTTTAGGCTACTAAAATCATGGTGTCGAAGTTTACATCGTTGGAATGCAACGAAAGTTATTTTTTTACACTTTGGTTTCTTTATTTTCATTGTTATACAAGATCTTTTTTTTTCGATTTATATAGTAGATCGTTAAATAAGTGTCTTGAAAAATCATTGCGGGATATTTGTGAGTCAAAGATGCCAAAATGATTTAAAGGAATTGAGAAATCTTAACTTTCATTGCAGTCCAACGATGCAACCTTCAACCTCATCTAAAATTAGTGAACATTTTTTTAAGATCCCCATTAGGGTTCCGTAACCTAAACTTGAAAAAAAAACGGGTTGGATAGTAATAAAAATAAAGAAATGAAAAAAATAAACAAGAACTTTCGTTGCATTCAAACCATGCAAACTGCAACACCATGAAGAAATATGGTGCTGAAGTTTGCAACGTTGGAATGCAACGAAAATTCATTTATATGCTTTTATGTCGTCATTTTTTAACAATCAACGTTTTATTCCCTGATTTAGGTTGTGGTTCCCTAAAAAGGAGGTTCAAAGAGGTTTCAATGATTTGTGTGCCTTTAATTTCGTGAAAAACAATTGGGCGGTGCGAAAAACATTTTTATGCATCCCAACGATGCAAACTTCAATACCACGAGGAAAATGATTTCCCAAAGACGATGGGGTTGAACTTCGCATCGTTGGAATGCAACGAAAGTTTTTCCCATATTCTTACTTTCATTACTATCCAAAAATATATTTCGCAAATTCGTTGTTCATCGCTAAATAAAAATCCGAAAAAAAACGTTCGCCCAATTTTCGTAGCACAAATCTGCCGAAGAAAATTTGCAAAATTAACAACAAAAATAAAAATTTCGTTGCATCCCACCGATGCGCAGACTTCAGAGTCACGACATTCATCAGCCCCGCGAAACAATAGTGAGTGGAAAATGGCAAAGATAACGACGATTTTGAGTAACGACGCAAGCAAACAACAACAACAAAAGAGAAGAAAATAAATCGTTGAATTCGCCGAGGCAAGACGAGTGTCGACACACTTGTCCTACATCCGCGCGCATAGGTCCCCACATCGGAGGGAAGAACGGGACGAAGAGGGAGGTCTGGGCGAAACGAAATATATACGGAAATAAATGGTCCGATGACCTCCGGGCACGTGCGTCGAGATTTCTCGGTCTCGTAATCGGCCGTTACGATCGTATCGTACGGGCCCTCGTACAAACGCGTACGTTATTCGAATGTTTTTCCGTCTCGAATCTCACAGGGGGTTGGCCGAAGAGGTACGAGAAAAAATAACAAAAAAAAATAACGAAATTTGTGAAAAATAAAATAAAAACGGGAGTACATCGAGTGGGGCCGGATTAAAATTCCGAACTTTGAATTATCAGAACGCTCAACACTCCGAAATAAAGCTACCCCGAAAGAATTTTACCCGAAAGACCAAAACTCCGAAAATCCAAACGGGACCGGGTTGAAATTCCGAACTTTGAATTATCAGAACGCACAAAACTCCGAAGGAAAACTGCCCCGAAAGATAAAAAATCCGAAGGAATTTTACCCGAAAGACCAAAATTCCAAAAATCCGAACACCGTCAAAATAATTCGTCTATCGAAGTTTGAAAAATTTAAAAATTTTCAATAAATCGACGTATTATTTCAAGAATTTTTTTTCATTAAGAAGTGATTTGACGTCAGTTTCGAGATTTGTCTAGACCATGTTATACGTTCTACATAATTTACAGTCAACTGTGTAGACTTTCGCTGGATCTTGACGAACCTTGTCATTTCGGAACATTGAAATTGGGAATTTTCAACCGTCGGCGCATTCAAAGTTCGGAATTTCAACCCGGCCTCTATGTCAAGATCACGCCGGCGAAAGTTTACACAGTTGACTGTAAATGATGTAAACATATAACATTTTCTAGACAAATTTCAAAATTGACGTACAATCGCTTCTCAAAAAAAAATATCGAAATAATTCGTCGATTTATTGAAAATTTTGAAACTTTTAAGGGGCTATACCAGTGTGACACTTTGAAAAAAATCGATGTTTTTCTCGCCTTTTTCGACAGTTTATACTTTCAAGGATATCGTTATCATTTATATCAATGTCATTATATCTTGCAAAAATCGATAGTTTAAACTTTAAACGCGTTTTTCTCGAAATGACATTTTTCAAATTTGCTGACATTGTAACTCCAAGAGCAATTATCCGATTGGCTTGAAATTTAAAGTGAGTACTCTTGAATATATTTACTCTACAATGACGTAGGATATTTTTGATTGGATGAAAATTGACGATTTGGCATTGAAAAAAACGACCATTTTATAGGCAAAAAAAACAGCCTTTTTTTTTATAACTACGCCATTTTGTTAGTTTTTGATATTTTTCGAAAATCCTACGTCATTGTACAGGAAATATCTTCCAGTTTAACGATTTTTTTCCTTTTTCGGTTTTAGCTACTCAATCGGCCGGAATCATGTCAGCAGTGGAGAAACTTTTTTTTTGCGTCTCCGAAGGCAGCGCTCAAGTCGCTTGGATCTCAATATTTTTCTATGAAAAAATTATGTAATATAGATCAAATATAGCCGAATATATTCTCAATTTCCCGAAACATTTAATTGAGTACTTTTCTTCCAAAAAAATTCCCGAAAATCACTCAAATGTTCAGCGTTCACACTGGCACTGCCCCTTAAAACCTCCATGACGTTGAAGTTTGCATCATTAAAACTCAACGAAAATGATTTTCTTTTTATTTTCCAAATTTTCTTCGGCAGATTTTGAGCTGCGAAAATCGCGCAGACATTTTTTAGCAATCTACAACAAATTTTCAAATTATGATTTTGGATACTAACGAAAATGAGAAATTGACAAGAATTTTCGTTGTATTCCAACACTGCAAACTTGAACCCCATAAACCTCCATAGCCGAATTATTTCGACGGTGTTCGAATTTTCGGACTTTTGGTCTTTCGTGTAAAATTCTCTCGGAGTTTCGATCGTTCCGATCACTCAAAGTTCAGATTTTCAACGCCCATCTTGAGTTTCGAAATCTGGAAATTCGGAATTTCAAACCGTCGGGTGATCGAAAGTTCGAAATTTCACGCGGGCCCGTATCGAGTGTATCGAAGGAATCGAGTGACTGAGCAATTCCTACCCGTAGGACGTCGGCTTCCCACGGCAGTCTCCGCGTCCGTATCCAGCACTGCCCCGAGGAGATTCCTCCTTCGAACCAAGTTTCACGTGCACGCGCCCTCCGTAATCCCGACAGTACACGCCGGGCGGGCTTTTTCGTTTTTTCTCTTTCGTCCCCCCGTCGTTTTTGCACCGATAATTATAAATCCTGTCAACGCCAGGCTCGTTGCCGTCTCCCGAACAACAACAAAAAAAACGGCAGTCTCGTTTTTTCTCCTCGCCCAAATTTCAACTTATCTCCTTCCTTTTTTTTCTTCCCCCCTTTTTCCGCACCCGCGTGTTTATTCTTCCCGCGCGTTACTCGTAATATTACGACGCGTCGAGCTTTCGCACAATCACATACGGCACGCGCGCACACACCCACCCACCACACGTATATCCTGTGTATATTTCCGGTGCGGGCTTTCGTGGCACGTTGCTCGGCAGCTTGTCAAACTTCCACATTTGCGGACTCACCCCGCGAACGGACGAACGGCCACCGAAGGGGCAAATTCAAATTTCGTACAACGACTAAATCGAAAACAGGAGAAAACGTAGAAACGAACGAGTCCACGTTTTCTCGTTCGACGAACCAACGAAAAAAAAACAAAACAAAACAAACCAACACGCAGACACAATTTACAAGGTTTGCGACGTGAACCAACGAAAACAACAAAAGCAAAACTAATTGACGGGTAAAGTTGAATGAAGGGTGAAGAAAATAACGGAGGGGGGCGGGGGGAGGGGAGAAAAAATCGATACGCGCGTAGCGGCCGCCGGCGAACGACTGAATCGGCGTGTTCTGCCGAGTCTCGTACGACGGGAAGTGGTGTCCCGAGAGGTGGGGGGGGGGGGGCTCGGCCGCCGTACGAGTGGGGCAAGGAGGGAAGCGGCCAGGCGTGTGGCCGGGGGGGGGGGGGGTAGATCCGCCGAGACACGAGAGAGCGAGAGAGAGAAGATTCCGGTGACGGGAGTGCAGCCATCTAGCGGAACTGGCACGAACCCCGATTCTCACCGGGTCCGCCTGCGGGCTTTTTATGAATGGATGGATGCTATCATTGAAGTTTCCGAGCTGAATGAAAACATTACCCGCCGCTTTGTGTGCGTGTGCGTGTGTGTGTTTGTGTGTGTGTGTGTGTGTGTGTGTGTGTGTGTTTCTCACTGGGGCTAGGCTTCCTTCTCGCGTCGGTCCCCGCGTGTGTATGTGGGTCTGTACGTGTGTACACACACACACAAAGGCATATATGCATATATGCACGTACGATCCACGCTGCTGGTTCTTACTCCCGAGCGTGAGCGCAGTGCCGATTGAACGACGGCGCCATGCGCTTTAAGCGGGAAATTCAAACAACTCGCGACTGGGCATACGCGGTATTCGCGCAACAAGCTCGCGCCTTTGTGACGCGTCTCGTTGTGAAACAGATACAACGTCGAGATAGATACGGGCGTGTGTGTGTGTGTGTGTGTGGGTGTGTTTTTTTATCCTCTCTCGTTTCTTTGCGTTTTATCATCTTCGTCCCTTTCTCCTTCTTTTTCAGCGCTCGAGCAGCACTTCCGCTTGGAAACGGAAGTTCAATTTCCGTTCGCGAACGTAACGACTGCGCAGGGTATTCTCGGGAAATTATTTTCTCGCGTACACCGGCCGCTCGTTCTGCGTCATACCGCTCGATAATATCGAAATACCGGAGCGAAAATTCGGTATCGAAAAACGCGATGTCGGACTCGAATGACAACGATATTTCGATATCAGAATTGAACAAATTAAAATGTCGGTGGAATTGGTATTATTTTTGCTCAAGGCCTCAGGCCACGGTAACGGGTATAAAATCATGTGCGAATATAACAATTTTTTTCGTATGAAAAAGTGATTCGCTCATAACATTAATTACACATCTATTTAGTATGAATATCCAAGCTGTTAGAAAATATATATTTTTTTATTTCGATGTACAAAATGGGCGACTACTCGTAACTTCTCGAAACGGGTTTTTCAAATCGGCGTGACAAATAACTTCAACAATGTTCACTCGATTTACTTCAAATTTAAAAGTTGGGTTCCTAATTGCATTTCGCAGAGAAGTACGTACGGAATTTCTGATTAATCGAAAACGTTTCATTTTATGAGCAGTTTATGAGCAGTTATAACGAAATTTTTCACTGAAAATTCATTTAAGTTCAAATACCTACAACTATTGAATAAAACAATATTTTTTAAATTCCGTACGTACTTCTCTAGGTATTCCAATGTAGATTTACGAGAATTTTTGTTTTTTGTTCTAGGTCAAAAATTGTGGATGGTAAATGTCACGCCACGGAGCGCCTAAAAAAGATAATAAAATAAAATATTAGTAGTCGGCCATTGTGTACATCGAAAGAATGAATATATATTTTCTAACAGCTTGATATTCATACTAAATAGATGTGTAATTAATTTTATGCGTGAATCACTTTTTCATACGAAAAAAAATTGTTAAATTCGCATATGATTTTATACCCGTTACTGTGGCCTAAGGCCTTAACGTTTACGTGTTTTTTTTTGTAATTGTTTAGATAAGCGACGTTACGGAATTTTTTATTTTATGTTTTCCTATTTTTTGGGATATTAATGATGATATTCAGTCCGGGGAAGCTGACATTTTTCAATGACAATTTTTTTACGGGCAGAAAGTCGTTAAAAATGTTTTCGAATTTTCATAAGTCCCAATCAAACCCAATATAAGCGTCGAAATGCTCAAAAATGCCCTATTTTATTACGTGTTCCCGCGAACTTCAAAACACCATAACTTTTTATGGGGGGGGGGGGGGTGAATTTAACCTTCCCCGACTGAACGTCATCATTTATAACGCAATAAATGAGAAAATAGCAAAAAACTTAGGCTTATTTTTCGGAAAAGTCACTCATCTAAAGAATTACCTTTTATTTTACTAGGTTTGATAGCCTTAAAATATTATTACCTACATTAAAGATTTCGAAAGTGTCATCTCATTTATCCACGAGTGTGGAATCGAAAAGAGCCTTTTCTCCCTCGGCTTAAATCTGCAATAAGGTAAGGTCGGGTCTGAAAGGCGAAACTTCAGATGCCCGCTGCTTTCTTTTTCGGTCATTGTTTCAACAATCGCAATCTCGTTAATTAAAGTGACCATGCTGCCTGCCTGCCACAAGCTATGCCATTTGGTCGCGTTCTGTTACCTACTACTACGCTTAGTTGCATAAAACTTTCTAATCTTAATTTTGCTTGTTTACTGATTTTTTTCATTCGCACAAAAATTCCTATTTTCTTTTTTTTTTCAATGTATTTTGTGTCGGTTTGTATATATTTAAGAACGAAGCAGAGCATGTTTAGAAATGTATAATAAATTGAGAAATCAATTTAAAAAATTGTGATTTTTAATAAATACTGTGATTTCACTTAGCTAACACTATTATTTCTGCAACATCCATCGTCATTTTGGATAAAGTTCCGAAAAGCCCATACCGCCGATTAATGTGAAAGCTCGTGTACCCTCGTACTTAGACTCGCTGATCACGAATATGATAGTGAAAATAGCCGCAAAATCGATTTTCTAAGTCAAAACTCACGACAACTGATTTTTTAAAAGTTTTTTATTTTTTTAAACTGTTTTATTTTAATAAATGTTGATTTTAGCTTGAAATGTTTCCTACAAAGGTTGTAGCCTAGAAAACGAGAGATCTTTTATGTTCTGAACAGTTTTTGTCCAAAACCATTATGTTCCGAGGAAAATGGGATAATGCTCCAATAAACTTTACTAAGTTAGTCTTCGAAGTGCATGTTTATCTATTTTTTATATTTTATTTTACTAACCCAATCTTTACCAAGTTTATTATATAAACCCAAACAACCGTCCCGCGGTGAAGTGCGTAGGAGATAATATCGAAAATAATTGAGTTTAGCAAAATGTACTTATTCCAGCATTATCCCATTTTTCTCGAAACAGAATGATTTTAGACAAAAACGGTACAGAACATAAAATACTTCTCTTTTTGTAGGCTACAACTTTTGTAGGAATTATTTTTCTCTAAGATCAACATTTATTGAAATAAAATGGAAAAACTTTTGAAAAATCATTTTTTTTTAATCTTTGACCGTGGAAATCAAATTTGCGGATATTTTCACTATTATATTCGTGATCAGCGAGTCAAAATACATGGGTACACGAAATTCCAAATTAATCGGCGGTTTGGGTTTTTCGCAACTACACCCGTCATTTTCAAGCTGCTAACGTTTTTAATCGAGGTTTCCCATAAATTACGGAATATATTGAAATACCGGTAATGGAAAAAGCTCTGATAGTCCAAACCGTAGTCACGATACTGCAATTGCTGAGAACGAGAAAGGAAGCGGAAAAAATGGATAATTATGTGTGTGTGTGTGTGTATATATATATATACATACAATTAAGAAAATTAATAAAGAAAAAAGAAAAAAACTGGAGGAACATTAATTTTCAATTGGAGATTTTCGTGCGGAAAATTGTGGGTGTTGAGGAGAATTTTCCTCGTGCGCATGTCTGTGTGTGGGTACGGGAAAGAGTTAACGTTTTAGTTATATGCAGTCGACGTGGAATAAGAATGAGGGACGTGGGCACACGAGTAGTGTATAAGGAGAGGTCTTGGCTGGCTTTTCGTTAGCGGATGCTGCCCCCCCCCCTTGCCGGAGAGAGTATTGAAAGTTTTTGTGCGTAGTTTTCTCCCTCTTTGCTCCTCCTTCACCACGTCCTCGTCGTACACCGAGGCACGTTATCGGGTGACAAAACAGACGGGGATTACTACAGCGAGGTATACGAGCCGCGATAGTCGCGCTCTGAATAACGTTTCTTCGTTGCATTTGCGGAATTTCGCACAATTCGCAAATCGCGATGGGACTTTACACGATTCCCAGGTAGGAAATTAAAAGGCTGACGATGGAAACAAGCTTGTGCGAGCCATGTTTCACCGAGCCTGAGTGAGACAGACCTGGCCCAGGTTTCATTGCATCGTTTGGAGCAGGCTGGAACCAAGACTGGCTGCTTAGCCTAAACTCAGGGTTATTTCAAGCTTTATTCAGCCGGTGAGTTTTGAGGCTGAAAAATCAAGGCTGGATGCAGGCTTGTTTCAGGTTGTGATAAAATAAAATGAGTTTAAAATAATATTTTTTCTGTACCTTTATGGAAAAAGAATTTAGCAATAAATTTGTCAGGTGCGACGGCACGAAAAACGAAAGCGAAGGAGGCAGCTCAGAACATTTAAACATATTCTTTTATCGATATTTATGAGGTACACAAAAAAGTGTATACGAAAATAAAAGTACGCAATAAAATAAAGTATTTTTTTAAAATATTTTTTATCTGTATTTTGTAACAAATAATATAACAAATAATAAATATATATAATAAATCAAATGAATTCTTTACAGATTTATTAAATTTACCCCAATGTAGAATATAGAAAACTAAAAACAGGCTTCATATAGCCTCGGGAAGAGTTTGGGAAAAGCCTGGTCATAAATGCTCGTGAAGGATTCATTAAGGCTCGTTTTGAGCCTTGTTGTTTCGTCGTTTCAGGCTTAGTACAGGCTTTTCTACCAGCCTTTGGTCAAGCCTGTGTGCAAGAGCCTGAAACCGCGTTATCATTCAGAGGTTCAGCTAGGCCTGAAATCAGGCTGGTGCTCAGCCTGAATTAAAAAATGTGAGCCTTGTTTCAGAGCTTGGCGAGTCCTTTTTTCATCGTCAATTCCTACCTGGGTTGCACTTGAAAAAAAAACGAATTTAACACTTCTACCTAGGTGCGTCAAAAAATTGCATTTTCCAAAAATATTTTTATTCGATGCTATCACCATCTGCATTTTTTAATAGTTACGTAAAAACGACTTTTTTCATAGTTTTTTTATGCTCAAGTTTCAATTCGTCGCCACGTGGTTTAAAAAAATTATTTTAAAAATCGACGATCGTCAACGACTCGTATTTATTGTTGACTTGAATAACCCGGTTGTTTTTTAGATTTCGGATGAATCGATTGAGCTGGAGAGTGTCCACCGCCGACCATCGCGAAAAAAATTTCGTCATCCGCCGGCGGTCATGTTTTAGTTGTTTTTCTGTATTTTTTATGGATTTTATTTTAAGGCTCTTAATACATGTAACTTTGTGTTTAAAAAAAAACGTTTTTTTCACCGACCGTTTTCACGAAAAAAAAAATGGAATTTGGCCATTTTGTTGGGGCCTCTAGGTAGATTTACACTCCCTTAATGAGTACTGTGAGCTCGTTTTTTTTTCTTTTATTTTATCGATGGCAAAATCGCTCTCAAGCTTCTGAGTAAATTTTCCAGCGTGCACGATTTTCGATATAGCTTTTCTTCAGAAACAAAGAGAATAATTTTTTCAAGAGTCCAAAGTGGAATAAAGAGGGAAAAAGTGCTAAACGGAACGAGGAAAAAAGTAAACTTACGAAAAAGGGTCTTCTATAAATTACGTCATTTTAAAAGTGGGGCATCTGGTCGTTGGAGATCGGTAACGATAATTGGATTATGACGACAGGAAGGATAGGATTCCATTTTCTCCAGGGAACTTATTTTCTTTTATTATTATATCTCTAAGAAGAATTCTAAAAACACAATTAGAAGAATTGCCGGGCAATTAGGTAATAATCATTTTCATGCCAGCCGACAGAAACTCGAAAATCGTGTGAGTGAATTTGAAAAATCAAAGATAAGCTTGGTCGTGAAATTGTAGAAAATGCAAAGAAAAGCTTAGAGGTCAAATATAGAGGAAAAGAAGAAATGTAAGGAACATTTCAAGGATAACGATTAGAAAAATTCTAGGGCAATTAGAAAACAACCATTTTCCCTCCAGACGAAGGAAACTTGATTATCGCATGAATGAAATTAAGAAAACCAAGGATTACCTATTATTTTATTTTGATATCCACTTCACTTCAAAATGTTTTATTGTTATTCTCGGATTTTTATTGTTGCGCAGTTATTTAGATTTTCTTCAGATTTCTGCCTTCCTTTTATATTTGTATCAAGGATATAGTTATCCTTTAGGCATCCTCAGCATCCTCTTGCTCTATGAATATAAAGCAAATGTCCTTTTATGAATGAAAAGGAGACGGCTTTGAAATAAAAATCTGAGGATAATAATATAATCGAAAACATCGAAAAAAATGTTAGACGAAGAATCTAAAAAAAAATAAACAAAAAACCCGGGGAAAAGGGCAAATCTGAAGAAAAATGTAGCGACACAGCGACGAATTGGACGAAGCTTCAGAAGAAAACATAGAATTTGTACAAAGCAGATGAAAAGAAATGAGCGCTGAAGATTTCGTAGTTCGCTCGTAGCCATCACTGAATTGCAACGCTTCCACGCGGCATGACGAAGCTCGCGAGGGGTTTCAGGTTGGTGCGTGTGGTGATTTTTCGCCTGTCGAGCTTATACTACACACACCGCGATCACCACTGTCATCGAGACGAAGCGAACGAGTCGTGAATTTAGAGAGAGCAAGGGCGAGGGAGGGAGAGAGAGAGAGAGAGAGAGAGAGAGAGAGAGAGAGAGAGAGAGAGAGAGAGAGAGAGAGAGAGAGAGAGAGAGAGAGAGAGAGAGAGAGAGAGAGAGAGAGAGAGAGTGAGTGAGTGAGTGAGTGAGTGAGTGAGTGAGTGAGTGAGTGAGTGAGTGAGTGAGTGAGTGAGTGAGTGAGTGAGTGAGTGAGTGAGTGAGTGAGTGAGTGAGTGAGTGAGTGAGTGAGTGAGTGAGTGAGTGAGTGAGTGAGTGAGTGAGTGAGTGAGTGAGTGAGTGAGTGAGTGAGTGAGTGAGTGAGTGAGTGAGTGAGTGAGTGAGTGAGTGAGTGAGTGAGTGAGTGAGTGAGTGAGTGAGTGAGTGAGTGAGTGAGTGAGTGAGTGAGTGAGTGAGTGAGTGAGTGAGTGAGTGAGTGAGTGAGTGAGTGAGTGAGTGAGTGAGTCAATGAGTGTGAGAGAGAGAAAGAGGCACACAGAAGAGGAAAGAAGAGGGCGCTAGGAGGGCAGGTAGAGTCAGAGCCTCGATTCTTCTTGCCAGTAACTCAAGAGCCACAAGAGAAATAACTCGTGGAGAGAAGGAAAAGGGAAAGAGACAAAAGAAAGATAAAGAAAGAGAGAGAGCCAATGTTTTTAGGTCCGCCTCGTATATAGCAAGGCCCCTAGGAAGGTCGACCGCCTTTTCGAGGCGAGGGTATAGTACTCGCAACCAGGTATGTGTACGCCACCCGCGGTATATATGAGAAGAAGGATGAGGCCGCGGATTACTTCGCTCACCCAGAGTTCTCTCTCTCTCTCTCTCTCTCTGGATGTGTGTATAATGTACACTTCGCTCCTCTGCGGCGATCACGTCCGCCTTTTCCCCCGACACGCCCTCCGTGCGACTTTTTGTGCATCGTTTGTGCGCGTGGGGCATAAACATCGCTTCGAATCAAGGGAAAAGAATAAACGTCGGAAATTAAGCTCGTTGCAACACTTTCCGCACATTTCGATCGCCAAGTGCCAATCATCCCACGCGGAAAATTATCGTGGCAGGGCTAATAAAACTCGGGGCCTGTTCGAGCCCTCGACTAGGTCCCGATAAGGGACTTCAGATGTGATTGGCTAAATTGTATCAATAGAAAGCCCGCTAAGGGCTAAGCGAGCTCGAAATAAAAAAGATACGATTTTTTCAACTAGATAGTTTTACAGTCAAGGGTCTTAACTTTAACAAAGATTTTGTAAAAATTTAAGAAACAAAATGATCGATCGGCCCACTTTTTATTTTCGTTTTTCTCGAAACGTTTTATAAAACAATGTATATCGAAATTTATCCGTACCATTCGTTTCGAATTTGGACAGAGCATAGTTTATAACTTGTTCTATCGTGTGACAGGATGACTCTTCGATATGCCTATTCATGATTGTTACGCATTATTGACTCAGAAATTCCCAGACTACCAGTTTTTTCACACAGGATGTGCAAATATTTCAGGAACATTGGGGTCAAATAGACAACACAGGTATTTTTTTTAGCTCAAATATATAAAAATGTTAAATATTAAAAATTAAAAATGAAGAAAAAAACTGAGATTCGAAATAAATGTGTATAAAAAAGCAAATACAGAATCTGTTCTTTAATATAAGCAGATTTTTTTTATGGCGGTGCCAATAATTTAAAAACAAATGTAAACACTTATGTAGAACAATAATTGTGTGGTTATGTGTCGACAAATCAAATGCAAATGTATAGAGATTTGGGTTAAATTGGTTTCTAATTTTTGAAATTTTCAATGTTTGACACTGACATAACGTTTTTTTTTTGTATATAATGAAGAATAATATAAATATATAAAAATATACAAAAACATTTATTTTTATACATTTCATTTTTCTTTTTCAAGTCGATTTCGTTTTTCGTAATTCTTGCAAAAAGTAAATTCTGGAAAAATTCCAGAGAATTTTCGCGATTCGCTGTTTATTCCAGAAAGAAAGAAATGCCCGGATTTTTCCATATGCGTAACAGCCATGCTATCCATTTGTTAATAACAAATTATGCAAGTTGTTTTTTTTTGCCGCAAATCGAACTCATTCTCTACAACTTGCCATTTACGGATTTGTCAAAATTTCAAAAAAGTATCCATCCATACGAAATTTTTATGGTTATACTAAAGGTATATTTAAAAATGTTTTATTCCCCTTCGCCCTGCCCAAGTAGGAATTGACGATGAAAAAAGGGCTCGCCAAGCTCTGAAACAAGGCTCACATTTTTTAATTCAGGCTGAGCACCAGCCTCGTTTCAGACCTAGCTGAACCTCTGAATGATAACGCGGTTTCAGGCTCTTGCACACAGGCTTGACCAAAGGCTGGTAGAAAAGCCTGTACTAAGCCTGAAACGACGAAACAACAAGGCTCAAAACGAGCCTTAATGAAGCCTTCACGAGCATTTATGACCAGGCTTTTCCCAAACTCTTCCCGAGCCTATATGAGGCCTGTTTTTAGTTTTCTATATTCTACATTGGGGTAAATTTAATAAATTTGTGAAGAATTCATTTGATTTGTTATATATATTTATTATTTGTTATATTATTTGTTACAAAATATATATAAAAAATATTTGAAAAAACAAAACTTTATTTTATTGCGTACTTTTATTTTCGTATATACTTTTTTGTGTACCTCATAAATATCGATAAGAGCATATGTTTAAATGTTCTGAGCTGCCTCCTTCGCTTTCGTTGTTCGTGCCTTTGCACCCGACAAATTTATTGCTAAATTTTTTTTTCATAAAAGTACAGAAAAAATATTATTTTAAACTTATTTTATTTTATCACAACCTGAAACAAGCCTGCATCCAGCCTTGATTTTTCAGCCTCAAAATTCACCGGCTGAATGAAGCTTGAAATAACCCTGAGTTTAGGCTAAGCAGCCAGTCTTGGTTCCAGGCTACTCCAAACGATGCAATAAAACCTGGGCCAGGTCTGTCTTACTCAGGCTCGGTGAAACAAGGCTCGCACAAGCTTGTTTCCATCGTCAGCCTTTTAATTTCCTACCTGGGTGGTTGTCGGAACAACGTACACCGACTGACCATGCAGAAACGGCGGCACTTTGTTCAAATGATAATACCTTCACTGTTTATCAATATTGTTCAATTGAAAAACTCAAATTTGTCAAAACTATGTACTAATTATGGTTAAAAACCAGATGTCGTCATCCCGATGCTCTTATCAAAAAGAAATATTTAAAAACACCGTGTTTTTCGGGCCCCAAGCTTACGCAGACCAGTCGGTTGAACATTCAGAAATATACTGCACCTCGTATATACAAAGTATCGATATATTTTAAGTTTTTCAGTGTTGCCTTCTATACATTTCATTTTGCACGTGCCAAATTCAAAATGACGGAGAAAAAACACGAAAATCAACGAGTATTTTTTCTCCATTTTGAGTCTTCGAAATAGCAGCCATCGCTTGAAGATTCGATAACGTTGGAAAAATTGAATTTTGGAATATCGTATTGTGGGTACTTTCCGATTCGGCAGCGGGGGAGTACGATCGACATCGACGAGGAGCACTGTTAATTGTATCGTGATACATTAAGGGGCTATACCAGTGTGACACTTTATACTTTCTAGAATATCATGTAAAAATTTCAAGGCCGTATCTCTCATCATTTTATCTTGCAAAAATCGATAGTTAAATCTTTAAACGCGTTTTTCTCGAATTGAGATTTTTCAAATTTGCTGACATTGTAACTCAAAGAGCAATTATCAGATTGACTTGAAATTTGAACTGAGTACTCTTCAATATATTTACTCTACAATGACGGAGGATATTTTCGATTGGATGAAAATTGACGATTTGGCATTGAAAAAAACGACCATTTTATAGGCAAAAAAACAGACCTTTTTTCATAACTACGTCATTTTGTTAGATTTTGATATTTTTCGAAAATCCTACGTCATTGTACAGCAAATACCTTCCAGTTTAACGACTTTTTTTCCTTTTTCGGTATCAGCTACTCAATCGGCCGGAATCATGTCAGCAGTGGAGAAACTTTTTTTTGGCGCCTCCGAAGGCAGCGCATAAATCGCTTGGAACTCAATATTTTTCTATGAAAAAATTGTTTAACATAGGTCAAATATAGCCACATATATTCTTAATTTTCCGAAATATTTAATTGAGTACTTTTCTTCCAAAAAATGGCCGAAAATCACCCAAAATTTCAGCGTTCACACTGGTATAGCCCCTTAACGATCGACGGGCAATTTGCGTACAATCATATTTCCCTTGATCTGCATTAACGACGATCGTTGGAATCAATTATTAATCAACGGGCTATTCAACCCAACGATTTTATTGCATCTCTAATAAATGTAAATTGCACTTTTAATAAAGTATATTTGCGTCATGAAAAACGATGCACTTTTCAGTGATAATGATCGGCATTCTGTTTTTTTTTTGCTTTTTCCTTATGCCCAAGTATTATTGAGACGAACGGTTTACGGCGGCTTTTTGTGCGCGATCGTAAAATGACCGGTGACGGAATGATTTATAGAGCACTCAGGCACATCGTATATATACTCTTTGAGAGTATATATACGAAAGAAGCCAGCAACGCGACAATAGTTGAAGAATAATTTACGTCAGTGGTGAGGATTATTACGTCGGATTATACGCGTACATCAGAGCTGTGCCGTTTGTGAGTTGGCTCGGAATTTGATCGTGTTTAACATATTATATATACAGGGTGTCCCTCTTATCTCTGCCACCCGAAATAACTCGGTAATTATCGACGTCACAAAAAAATGTTCTAGACAAAAGTTATACGGTGGACTTTTTCCCTGAACCCCGCCAATTCGATTTTTTAAAAATCTGATTCCATTGACTCTAAAAGACACCCTAATTTTTTTTTACAATTTTCGATACAACCCTTAGTAAAAAAAAAAATTCTCCGAGAAAAACGCCCTGATGTAAAAATCTGAAAAAAAATCCCAAAAATGCGTGATTATATGTAAAAAATTTCAAGCTACCACCCGCAGTGAAGTATGATTTTTTCTGTGCTATCTGAGCGATTAACGTTAAAAAAAAATCCGAAAAATTGACTGCTAACTGTACAAGGTACATGATTGTGATTTGATTATTAAAAAATGGTCAAAAAAATTGTTATGGGTATCAAAATATTTAAGTAACCACCCAAAATAAGCGGTTCTTGAATTTGTTCGGATTTTTGTCAACGTTAATCGCTCAGAAAGCACAGAAAAAATCATACTTCCACTGCGGGTGATAGCTTGAAAATTTTTACATATAATCACGCATTTTAGGATTTTTTTCAGATTTTTAAATCCGGGCGTTTTTTTTCGGAGAAATTTTTTTTTTTTTGACAGGGTTGTTTCGAAAAATGTAAAAATAATTCAGGGTGTCTTTTAGAGTCGATGGAATTAATTTTTTTTTAAATTAATCGAATTGGCGGGGGTCGGGGAAAAGTTCACCCGATTAACGCGGAATGCCTCGTGTGTGTGTGTGTGTGTGTGTGTGTGTGTGTGTGTGTGTGTGTGTGTGTGTGTGTGTGTGTGTGTGTGTGTGTGTGTGTGTGTGTGTGTGTGTGTGTGTGTGTGTGTGTGTGTGTGTGTGTGTGTGTGTGTGTGTGTGTGTGTGTGTGTGTGTGTGTGTGTGTGTGTGTGTGTGTGTGTGTGTGTGTGTGTGTGTGTGTGTGTGTGTGTGTGTGTGTGTGTGTGTGTGTGTGTGTGTGTGTGTGTGTGTGTGTGTGTGTGTGTGTGTGTGTATAATACGTGTACGAGAGAGGGCGAGAAACACGAGTCGTCGTCATAAACTTTAATCAACTGCTAATGCGATTTTGCCCTCCCACTATTTTTTTCCTGTTGACGTATTAACGAGCGAACGACGAATCGAGGCTCGAAAATCGAAATAATTTCAGCGTTAACGCCGAGTTCGACACGGAAAAAAAAGCAAGCGAAAAAAAATGGAAAAAATAAGATTTTTTTTCCCGATCGACCTTGCTATTAAAAGTTAACGAATTCGGCGTCGAGCAGTGAATGAACGAGGTATTTTTTTTCTTCGACACTTCGGCCTGACCCGTCGCTTGTGAGGACGAAGATCGAACGTTTTACCGATCAATCTAAACGACCTCGTTATTTTTTTTTTTTTTTTAATTTTCATCCTAGAAACGTCCGGCGAACGTTCCACTTCGAAGTTTCCATTGAAGATTGTTTTAGAGAAAAATAAAATAAAAATCTCGACAGTTTGTCGTGATTTTCTTATCGATGAATCGCAAATTGAGCTGGACATTTTATTGTCGACGAGCGCAACGAGAATGGCAGTGACAATTATGAAATTGCGGCCAAATCCACGACATTCCATATAAGGGAAGTGTGCTGAATCGCTAGGATTTCAAAGTCTTTTATTTGCGAAATTGATGCAGCTTCATGTATTGCACCTTTTATGGGACGCTGCGTTAAAAAAAACAGACTTGGCATTCATCAATTTCGCTCGAGCCTCCTTAAAATTCATCGATGTTTTTTTTTGCGAAGTATAATAAGACCTCTGACATCATTTCGATGGAGACGCACAATGAACGTCGAATAGACGTAAATAGCTTTGTCAGGACTATCGCGAGACTTTTTTATTTCTCGATTCGTGCACCGAATGATCAAACCGCGCATTAAGGGGGTATCCCTCTCTGGAAAATTCGAAGCATCGTTTTTTTGCATATTGTTATAGTGTGAACTTTCAAAAATATTTTAGGACCAGCAGGACGCAGAAATTCTAAAAATTGACGAAGTTACACCTATTTTAGTGGAACAGTGTGTAAAGTTAAGGGGAGGGTAGGCGTTTCAGCGTGTAAAAATACTTTTTTGCGAATTTTTTTCATCTGTATGGATAGAGTAAATTTATTGAAACCTTTTGTACATTGTTAAGTGTCATTTCGAGAACATTCCGTGAAATTTGTACGCGAAAATATCCACAAACAAGCTGGTGCCGCGGTTTTCTCGAAACCACTTTTTCAAAGTCCGTGTTCACTGCCGTTTGAAAAATACATGAAGGATTTATTTCAAATTTGGTACACACTTTCTACATATAAAATACCTCCCCCCAACGGTTAGTTTGAGATTTTTTTTACATTGAGGGGGTTTTCCACCCCCAAAATGGCGGATTTTTTCGTGAAAAATAGCACTTTTCACTTTACATGACGACCAAAAATTTAGAAATGACAAAAAAAATTATCAAAGACCGTTGGGGCGAGGATTTGATGATACTTTGACTAAATTTTAATGGTACTTGATTTCAGATAATTTCTAGCTGAGATACAGTGAACACCGCAAATCGTGTTTTTCCAAAGGCGTTCTTGGAAAAGCTTTGTCACCGGCTTGTTTGTTATAACAAAATGTTTCACTGAAAATTCATTTCTTAAGTTCAAATACCTACAACTTTCGAAAGAAACAATATTTTTTAAATTCCGTACGTACTTCTCTAGGTATTCTAATCTAGATTGACGAGAGTTTTTGTTTTTTGTTTTAGGTAAAAAATTGTGGATGCTCAATGTCACGCTGCGGAGTGCCGAAAAAAAAGATAACAAAAGAAAATATTAATAGTCGGGCATTTTGTACATCGAAAAAAAAAATATATTTTCCAACAGCTTGATATTCATACTAAATAGATGTGTGATTAATTTTATGAGTGAATCAATCTTTCATACGAAAAAAATGTTAAATTCGCACGTGATTTTATACCCGTCACTGTGGTCTAAGACCTTAAGAAATAAGGCCTCCTTGTTCTAAATAAAGAATAAGGAACAAGGATCCCTCAAGGAACGACTATGAATACGGGTCTTAAGGGGAGATATACACCTAGATGGTCGAGTTCGAGGATTTAGAAGCTATGAACATTCCGTCGATCGTAGAAGACCTACACTATGGGCCTGTTATCGATAATTCCATGTAAGTTGACAAATTTCATGATTTATTTATTTCCAAATTTTCAAACGCGTTTTTCTCAAAACCACGCTTTTCAAATCGGTACCCAAAATTTCTCGAAAACCAATGAACCGATTGCCTTGAGGTTTTTTGTGGTTATTCTATACACCATTATCTAGTACTTGTCATAGGATCTTTTTTTTCCATCACTTAGTTTTTGTTTTATAGGCAAAATAATAACTAATTTTTGGCCCAAAAATCACTATTTATGTTCAAACGTCTGCCATTTTGTCATAAATCGATATTTTCTAAATCGGCTATGACAAGTCCTAGATTATAGTATCTAATTTAATGATGTTTTGTTTTTTTTTTTCAGATGATTTTCGAAGAAACGCCAGTGGGTACCGTATACGCAAATTTTTTTACGACACTCCAAGGATCATACAATATCCTTGTATATTTTTGATATTTTCAAATTAAGAAAATTAAACATATTCTTGAATGTATATACTTTTAGATAATTAAAACCCAAATCCGAAATTTCAAATAGTTTTCCTTGAAAAAATTCACATAAATGACCTTTTTCTGGCTCCTAGGTGTATATCTCCCCTTAAAGGAACAGGTTTCAATTATCACGATATACATGGAAAGATGCATTGGAAAAAAATCTATACACCTGAAACAAACAAAATGCGCTTACATAAATATAGGTGTGTGTGTGTGTGTGTATATATATATATATATATATATATATATATATATATATATATATATATATATATATAGAGAGAGAGAGAGAGAGAGAGAGAGAGAGAGAGAGAGAGAGAGAGAGAGAGAAGCAACGTGGGCGTCGGTCACGTTCCAATCCTTTTGGCTTTCCGCGGGCGCACACATTGCGCGAGTCACGAAATCGCGGATCTCTTTCTCTCCCTTCTCCCCCCTGTCGCTGTAGCGCTTTTGCTCTCTTCAACACACTCGAAATTTCACATCATTTTCCCCGAGAAGAGACGTACGCGTCTAGTGTCGAAATTTAGTAAGTAACTCTCTCTCTCTCTCTCTCTCTCTCTCTCTCTCTCTCTCTCTCTCTCTCTCTCTCTCTCTCTCTCTCTCTCTCTCTCTCTCTCCCTCTCTCTCCCGTCGTTTTCGCGTCCACGTAGAAACGTCGTCGCAAGCGAGCCAAGGGGCCAAGGAGCCAAATAGACGGAGATAAACTTTGCTGAATATTAGTCGAGAAAGAGGAAAGAGAACTGCGAGCATATTCATGGTTGTTACGCATTATTGACGCAGAAATTCCCTACCTTTTCCAGGTCTTCCACACAGGTTTTGCAAATATTCCAGGGAGATTGGGGTCAAATAAAGAACAGCATTTTTTTAAGATCAAATATACGATAACATTAAATATTAAGACAAAATTTAAATAAACACAGTATTTCGAAAAATAAATTAAACACTGTAAAGTGAAAAAAAATACACTAAAAGCAATTGCAGAATCTGTTTTTTTATATGAACAGAAGTTTTTACGCCAGTGCTAATAAATAAAAAAATAAATATAAATGTTTATCTACAATAGTCATTGTGTGGCTGTGTATCGACAAATCAAGTGCAAATGTATAGAGCTTTAGAGTAAATTACTTTTTAGCTTTTGAAGTTTTCAATGTTTGGCACTGACGTAACTTTTTTTTGTATATAATTAAGAATAATATAAATATTACAAGTGTACAAAAAAATTTATTCTTATACTCTGCAGTTTTTATTCAAGTGGCTTTTGTTTTTCGAAATTCTTGCAAAAAGTAAATTCTGGAACCATTCGAGAGAAGTTTCAAAATTTCCTGACCTTTCCCTGATTATTCCATGAGGAAAAAAACTCCCCGAGTTTTCCCTGTTTTCCATATGCGTAACAGCCATGATATTGGTAAAAAATGTACATCTCGAAGTTTCATTTTGCCCTACGGTTACTATAAACATTGCAACTAAGGGGCAAGGCTATTGTAAACATTTAAAAAAATCCTCCGTCGCTTGAGGTAACTGAAATTGAGGAGGAAGGTTCAGGAAGGTGCGGGAACCGCAGAGTGAAGGTAAATTTATTATTACCACCATATAACTGCTAGTAAAACTTTAACCGCGTTTTTCTTCAGAGCACGTTTATCAAAACGGTGTGTACATGACTTGTCGACAACAAATGAACGAATTGACTTGAAATTTGGTGCACTTATTCAGTGTAATAGTTGTTTAGTCTTGACCGATGTTTTTCTTCCTTGACATTTGTTTTCATCAGTTGTTAACAATAATGATGTCATTAGACACCCTGTATATTTACCATTGCATACGCGAGATATTTTAAATATGTGCTATGTAATACACACAGACCACGACACACACGTGCGTATGTGCATTTAAAGCAGTATTGTTGTCGAGAAATGTTAAAAAAAAAATTTATTTAAATTTAATTATTCTAGACTTCTCCAAAAACGTTTGTAAAAGCTCTATAATGCTATTCATCAAATGAGCTGAGTTATCAAAATGATAAGGGGTACGCTCGGGGCGCAGCAACTTTGAACGCGTTTTTCTCGAAACGATGGTTTTCAAATCGGCAACCACGATATATCGATAACCAATCAGCCGATTGAGCTCAGTTTTGGAGCACATCTTCGAACCATTATTTTTCAACGTTTGTAGCAGAAATGAGTGAAAAAAATGGTTTTCTTTTTTTTATATAATTATTATTATATATCATATAATAATAGTATTATAAGTATTTTGTACCAAACATCGCGACACTCATACAGATTAAGAATATGTTTCGTTCGTTTAACGTTCAGTTTGTACAAATTCCTGAACGATAAATAAACAAGTATATCAATTCTTTTCTTCTATTTATTCCACCCTAAAAATGACCTCGAAAACAACGTTGCTTTAATCCAGTTATCCAGTCGTATTGATACTGAGATCGCGAGATCCATAGCCCTTCCGAATGTACAGAATTTTTAAGTTGCAGCAAATCGCCAACATCAATAATGTTGAACTTTGCATTGATGGAATGCAACGAACATTTTTCTTCCCCAATGCCAAATTTTTCTCAGGCTACGAGACCACTCAAACCTTATTTCAGGGACGTGTAACCTAAATCTGCCAAAAAAAAAACAGATTTAACGTGACGAGAAAAATGAAGTAAAAAACGAAGTTGAATTTTCGTTTCAAACGATGCATACTTCACCACCGTCTTCCATCTAATGAACGTGAAAATTTGCTCTGTCGTAACGAGTAAACGAAAACAGAAGGGGCCAAGAGTGTTCGCGGCTCGCGAAAAAAAAGGGGGGAGCGAGTTGAAAAACAAGATCGCGAAACGCTCGACACACGTCGGCCGAGTTGGCACGGAACGACCCAATGTACATATTTTTCCTACGCTACGAGCATACGCTCATGTATATCTACACACACATATGTATATACATAGACATATATATTCACATGTAGATTATATATAGAACCGCGGGTAAGTGAAGGGAGAGAGAGAGAGAGAGAGTGAGAGCGAGAGAGAGAGGGAGAGAGAGAGAGAGAGAGAGAGAGAGAGAGAGAGAGAGAGAGAGAGAGAGAGAGAAAGTTTTCGTCTCGTTTCGATGACCTGTGTGTGTATATATATATATATATATATATAAATACTCTTCTATATTTATCCCACTCATTATGTCTATCTTCGTCGCGCACCGTTCATTCATGAATCCATCCTTCTCGCTCGCACCTCCGTTCCCCCGCAGCAAACGCGCGCGCGCGACGCTCCTGTCTTTCTCACTTCCGCGCGTACTCTCGTTCATTCATCCCCTCTTCCTCACGCTTTCGAGGCGAATCCCCACCCGCATGGCCCTTTTCTTGTCCAATACGTATCCTCACACGGCTACTGTGCATAAAGTAGACACACACACACACACATATAGGCGCGCGCGCACGTGTGTGTGAGCACGTGAGTGTGTAAACACCGTGATTTATTTCCTGATGCAAAATACGAAGCTTGGGACGATCTTTCGTGCGACTGGACAAAGTTCGCTCTATCTCTTTCTTTCTTTCTTTCTTTCTTTCTCTCTCTCTCTCTCTCTTGCTCCCTTGCTGTCTTTGGGAACACAGCCTTAAAGTGTAAGGCGTCGGAGGGAGATGGCGCTCGCTTGCCACTGTCCGAAATAGGAACATGCGCACTCTCCAGTGCAGGCACCGATCGCGAGAAGTAAACTCTTTACAGAGGCGCGCGCGCACGTGTATGGGTGCGTGTGTGTGTGCACAGCCATACGGAATCGTATTGTCTGCATTTCAATATGTTCGGTATGCTGCGCGTAGAGCGCACGCACATACGATCACATGTTTTCTCTCTCTCGCTCTCTCATTCGACGACAGATAAAATAATTGTCTGGTGTGGCGCATCCACGTGGATAAGGAATTAAAACGATACGACACGATATTTGAAGTGAAAAAAAAGAGAAAAAGGCTGATATGACAAAAAATCATTATATCACACTCTAATTTACCGTGTTCCATTGAGAAAGAGATACGGCGGGGGGGGGATAGAGATTACCATTATCACGCATCGCGTGTCTGAGTCAACGGAATATTTAAGCAGGTTTTCTCTCCCTCCCTCTCTCTCTTTCTTTCTCTCTCACTGTCTATCTATCTCTCTTGCTCTTTTAGTCTTCTCCTCTCTTTGTTCTCGCGCCTGTTTCGGCCAAATTCGATGTTAACCGCGCGACTATTTCGCTTCTCTCTCTCTCTGGTCTCTTTCTATCACGAGAGTTTGCCACGAGTCAATATGACCGTGGCCGATTTTTTTCTCCCCCTCTCTCACTCGCTGTGTCTCTCTCGCGCGCGAATATACACGTGATTTCGCGTTGAACAAATACAAATTGAAATTTGTTTCGTTATCGGTATGTGGTACGAGTTGGAATTCTCGAGGCTATGCAATTTTCATACGCTTAGCGCAAGGCAAGAGAGAGAGAGAGAGAGAGAGAGAGAGAGAGAGAGAGAGAGAGAGAGAGAGAGAGAGAGAGAGAGAGAGAGAGAAGCTCGACGTGAAAAAATTGCTGCCGTATGGGGGAAAAAACAATTCACGTGTACACGTAAGAGATGTAGGATCCACACGAATCGAGGCTCCGAGGCTACGTTGCGTTTCATTAATGAAAAACTTAATTAAGGCCGCGTTCTATCGACCGTATATAGCTATGAATGAAGTTTTCCTCCTAGATGACAACTGTATATGGGACAAAAAATTCTCGTTCTACTCGTTTGCTTGCCGCGAGACAGAGAGGGTAGTAGAAAGAGCGGCAGAGAGAGAGAGAGAGAGAGAGAGAGAGAGAGAGAGAGAGAGAGAGAGAGAGAGAGAGAGAGAGAGAGAGAGAGAGAGAGAGAGAGAGAGTTACTTTTTGTTACGTGAGCTCGAAAGAGCAACGCTACGGCGCGCGAATCGATGGCGTAAATTCGGCCTT
>OX101788.1:32848176-32903962 GCA_944452715.1 Ophion slaviceki | reverse complement strand
GTTGTTGTGCAAAATAATTTCTATTGCGTTCGTAACGAAAGTAAAGTTATACAAATTATAACTTTGCACATTGCTTCCTTGGCATTTCGGCCACGGAGCTTTCCTGCGTGAACGAGGGTTTTTTTTAACCCTTTGCGGGCACCCGGGGTCAAAATGACCCCAAGCGCAACTGTCAGTCAAATGATTATGAGTTGGTGGCGGCCAAGGCGACTGGCCTGCCTTCCAACGGTGCTTTGGGGTACCCTTTGTAAGTACAAACTAGGGTGGGACGTGCAGCTATTTTCTTTTGTACTATTTCTCACTATTATGCTATTTTTTTCCTTAAAGGGTATGGATAACCTTGTAGTTAAAGAACGATCGATTTTCAATATTTTTTTTCGTCTCAGCTATTGGAATGATAAGATCGATCTCTCGCACGCAGATAGTACATAGTCTCGACATGGCACCGTTTTTTTTAAATTGCGAAATATATATAAACAACGTAATCATTGTTATTTAATCTCAGGGCTGTAGTCTCCGCGCGGCTCGGTCGCGTACATGATTCCGGTAAGTGCATTTATCTAAAGTCAAAAATGGAAAAATGTACTTTTGGTATAATGGTAAAGCTTACAAACTCACCGGATACATTTTCGAAATTTTAAAAATTGCATAAATACCACTGTTTTTAAAGAAAAGGTCGATTTTCGACCAAAAATGAAGACTTTAAACATTTATTATTCACAAACGGACGAACATATGAAAAAATCGTCCGGTCAGTCGATTGAATATGTTATAAAATATGTTTAATCCAAATTGGAAGTAAATCGGACGACTAGATTTTGAGATATGACGTACGCCAAATTGCACAGTATACTTTCTAGATAAAGGCAAGAGAAGAAAACGTACTAAATCCACTTTTTCCGTATACCATTTTCGTATAAATGTTTTAGGTTTGCTCAATATCTTCGGTGGTTCTTTATGGTTTCGGGTACGGGCAATACGAATAGGACCTTTATTTTGCTATATAATCGTTTTTTTTCCCGTTATAAACAATCTAAGGGGCCAGTCCACTTTGTAGCCACGAAAAAAGCAATTTTCGCGATTTTTTTTGAGGTTTTTATAAAAGACATGAATATAAAAGCTGTTGGGCTTGATAAACAAAGTCTTAAAAGACATTTAAAAAAATTTAATTCATTTTTATTCATTTTTAAGTACAAAAACTATAGTTTAACGTAACGCCTCAAAAATAGGTGGGCCAGGTAGCTCCATCACAACTCGGCAACGGCTTGTCTGAAACAAAAAAATCAAAGTCCATTAGATTCAGTATGACACCAGCTACAAAATGACCCTCGGATATAAAGTTTTATCGAAAAATAAAAAAATGGCAGATGAAAAACGAAAAAAGTAAAAAGAACGCGTTTTTTCGCAGTTTTTCGCAAAAAAGAGTGCATATCAAAATGTTTAAACCATCGAGGGTCATTTTATTGCGAATCATGTTTACAATATGTGGTTCAAATTTCAAGAGAATCGGTTTATTAGTTTTAGAGATACTACAGAGCTAGATTTTTAAAACGTTGTTTTGAGAAAAATGCGTTTGAAGTTTATACTATGATCGGCCGAGCGCGCTATACGCTCAGGTAGACGAAATGAGGTCCTGACGTTCAGGTAAAAAAAAATACTTAGAGAACTCGGATTTTCATAAAATTTTGACACAATATTTCTAAATGTATGTACTTTCGAAAACAGTAAAAAAAGTCGATTTTTTGAAATTTTCAAAGTGGACTGGCCCCTCAATTGTTATAATGGCGATTGTAACCGAGAAAGTGCATTTTGCAGAAAAAAGTTTAAAGTAAAAGATGTTTCTTTTTAAATTGACAATAAAAAATGTCTTTTTTTTTCGCTAGCTCCATTAGTAATGGAGATATGAGCAAGGAACATTTTTATGAGAGAGACGGAACGATGAATGAAAGGGACAAAACGTTGAGTGAGAGGTGATGCGATTGATTTTCGTCGCTTATATCTCCATTATTAATAGATCTGGTAAAGAAATTAAACACCTTTTATTTTAAATTTCCATCTACGAAATACACTTTTTCGTCCCAATTGTTATTTGAAAAAATTCATCGTAAGAAAATGCCTTGGTGTATGGACTACTTGCTTGAGATAAAATCACAATTCGTTTTCGTACCTTCAATCTGCTATTCCTGCACCGCACAACAATCAAACAGCCGGATTGGACAAAGTCATATCAATGCCCTTAGAAACCATACAATGCACCGCGCAGCGCTAGAGCCGTAACGCAACGGGACGTTTTGGCCTGCTCCACTAAAATCGTCATAACTCGGTCAATTTATGGAATTTTTACAAAATCTCTGAACCAAATCAAAGTCAAGACTCTACGTAATAAGAAAATAAAATAAACCAAAAATTGATTTATTGAAATTCCAAGGTTATGCATATCACTTAAACTATCATATCTCAAGAGGATCACCGCAAAGTTTTATGATTTTCTTTTGAAAATTGCAAGAGTAGTGATTTGTTTAGTATAAAAGGGGTTTTTTCACGCATTGACCCGTTGCTGATTTTTCTCCGCCATTTTGAAACTCCATTAAAATATAATACCGAGAATGCCACATTTTAGAATGTTCGAACTAATATCCCGAAAAAATCAAACGGCATTTTAATTTGTAGACCTAAGCTATTGCCGGAACTAGAGTAAAGTAAAAATATCGAAAATTGAATTTTTGGCACGGTTTGAAAAGTTCTAAGTTTCGTCATTTCATTTCGACTTTGTCAGCTTAAAAAAAAACTATCACGGAAGCCAATTTGAGAAATACAGTTTTGAGAAAAACGCGTTTAAAAGTTCAAGTACGATTTACACAAAGAAAATGTTAAGTCACCATTAGTCTCTGATGCCGGACACATATAGCACACACACATTTTTTGAAATTTGTGCAAGACATTTTTTTCGATTTTTTCGACCTGTCACATGGGATGACTGCCTTAATCGTAAATATACGCAGCAAAGTCTCGTTCATTCAACCGGGAGAAAAAAGATTTTCCAAATAAGCTATTCATTCCTCCACGCCGTAAAAAATACAGAGACAATTATTTTTTTTTCCACGATGTTTAAAAATCATTTTGCCGCGAGAAAGTACTTCAGCGGCGGAAATTTCATCGGCAAAGTTTGTTTTGGCAAGAGATTTGTGTAAAGTTTCCGAAAGCTTGAGAGCGGTGCGCGGCTCGTACATGATTATCGTGGATCTCACGATCGATGTGCGAAAGTTGCCGTCGCCCTCACGAAAATTACTACGCGCCCACGAGACCGCATTTCATTCTGCGTTGCTCGGTCCACACGACACGAGACAATTTTCCTACGGCTCTAGGTATGTCTCCCGGACTTGTCGCTTGCGATTCTCTCTGTCTATATAAATATATATATACCGGGTGTTCCGCTTAACTCTGCCACCCGAAATAACTCAGTAATCATCGACGTCACAAAAAAATGGTCCAGACAAAAGTTGTACCGTGTGAAGAGGGCTATCAAATGCGACCAATTTTTTTTTAATTCGGTCGAGCCGCTGTCGCACATCCCATGTAGGTTTCGCCAATCGAACCGTAACGGCCAATACTTGGACCAATGTTGGCGGGGCGATGATCGATTACCCCATTGTACTAGTCAATACTCAGCCAATGCTCGGCTGAGTATTGACTAGCCAAAATTGGTTTGCCGATGCGAGGCCAATGTTCGGCCAAATATAGATTCGCTAATCATTGGATTGTCGATACGTGGCCGATGTTTGGCGAAGTATAGACTCGCCAATCATTGGTTTGCCGATACGCGGCCAATGTTCGGCCAAACATAGACTCGCTAATCATTGACTCGTCAATACGAGGCCGATGTTTGGTGAAGTATAGACTGGTCAATCATTGGTTTGCCAATACGAGGCCAATGTTCGGCCAAGTATAGACTCGTTGATTATTGGTTTATCGATATGAGGCCGACGTTTGACGAAGTATAGACTTGCCGATCATTGGTTTGCCGATACGAGGCCAATGTTCGGCCAAATATAGGCTCTCTAATCATTGGCTTATCGATACGAGGTCGATGTTTGGCGAAGTATAGACTCGCCAATCATGTTTTTGCCGATACGAGGCCAATGTTCGGCCGAGTAACGCATGATCGAACCGCAATTCGTATATTGACGATTCATTGTTTCGCGTCGAAGTCATTGAGAAACGAGATAAATACTTTTTACGAGTCCATTGGACATTATTCTTAACAAATATACTACCAAATCAATGCACTCATTGTTGGCCGATTCTCGAACGAGCTCATACGCGATACTCTGCCGATTTTTATGAACCATCCTACACTGACAGAAAAATTCTATTAATATTAACTAACCGCGTCTATTTATTTATTTTTTATTTGAATTAACTAGATTTTTCGTGAAATCAAATTTTTCCTATTGCATCCCATTATTGGAATTAATCATTTTAAATATATTTATTTATTCAAATTAAACTTGAACTAATGAACGAATGAACTAATGAACTGTCTTTATTGCAACACACATATTAAAGTGTTGTGGGGGTAGAGAGGGTGCAGAGAGAGAAATTATATATATACAGGTTAGGTTTGAAAATTCTATAACATGTCATTCGATAAGACTCTCTAATTATCACAATGATATTAACTAATTCATATAGTTTGTGGGATACAAATAATGATGAGAATCCATTTGGTCTCTTATGCCATATGTGCGATTCAAATGTTATAAGCACTCGGTAGCATAGGGGCAGCGTGCTTGGCTATGAGTAGGTAGGTTTAAGGTTCGAGTCCCATATAGGTGAAATATTTTCTTCGAACTAATCGTTTCGAAAGACCAGGTAATGACGAATTACAATACAAAAATAATTAATTTTTTTTTTTGACAGTACAGGACCAATTTTGGTGATCTTATATCGGGTCACAATTATCCGCCAAGACTCGGTCTATAATCGGGCCAAGCTCGAGTGCCAATGATGGCAATCTTGACAGGGACTTATTGTTGGCCGATTCTCGAATGAACTCCTACGCGATGCTCGGCCGATTCTCATAAGCCATTCTAGGGCCAATATTGATTGCGAATATCGGGCCGCTCTTATCATCCGAGGCTCGGTCGATGATCGGGCCAAGCTCGAGTGCTAATGTTGGCAAGCTGGGCGTCGAGCATCGACCAATCGTTGGCCACTACCGATCACCCTACATGGGGCAGTGAAGGTCACCTCCACTTTTTTAAGGGAAGGTTCTGCCTTTCCGGGCCAAAAAATGTTCGATTTTTCACCGATTTTTTATGCGAAAAGTATTAAATGTAGAATGTTGATATTTGGTATGTTGACTAAGCGGTCTTTATAGAACGTCAAAATATTTTTTAAAGTTTGACAAAACATAGTGATGGGAGTGGGAGGAGCCACGTATGTCGGTACGCGGGCGATGATATTCTGCGCTTGCGGAAGTCCCAAGTCCCGGACAGGTGATCTGAAGCAAAAAATCAAATATATTTTTGCTTTGTACAACATTGTGTATAAGTTGACCTAGAATCAAGAAGACAAATTGAAAAATAAAAAAATTGTGAGCGATCGGAAGGAAGTTTGCCTTTCTGCCAAAAATTTTCGCAGTTTTTTGCTCGCTATTTTTTTCTCCTGCACTGTAGAATTTTCAAAACATTGATTTTTTAATTGGTTCAAGAGATGCTTTGAACCATCTAGAATAAGGGGAAAAAGCTTGGTACCTATAAAAAAAGGCCCACAGGCGCGTGTGGGTCTGCGATGGCAGTGGCTGGCCCGTGTGCGAGACGTCGACCGTTTTTCTCGAAACGCAATTTTTCAAAACGGCGCGCGGCATAACTCCAACAATTTTCATTCTATTCACTCCAAATTTTGAGCACATCTTCAAAATAACATTCCGAAGAGAAATACGCGCGGGATTGTCCATCAGTTAAGTATAACATTATTTATCAACGAATAATTGTCCGTTATTCTGTCGAAAATTGAGTATTTACTTTAAATTCTTGCCAATTGCACCAAAATTAATACATTCAAAATCCCCTACAGTTGCATGCATAATTCCTAATAATAAATATATTTTTAGTACAATGGGGAAGCTACAAACCCACCGGACACTTTTTCGGAGTTTTAAAATTTGCAAAAAATAGCAGTTTCGAAAAAAGATGGCGATTTTTGACAAAAAATAACCCCCCCCCTCTCCCCCCCCGGTCGATTATATTACCGCGAGTCGTAGGAGCACGAGGCTTGTACCTCGCACCTTTACTTCTCGCACTCTGTAGGATCGCTCGCGGTGTACGCAGGATAGGATACGCACGCCGGCTGTGTATACACTGTGAGCAGCCGCCGCGCGCTCGTAGGCGTGTACGGCAAATTTTTTTTTCTTCGTCGGCTTCACGTCGCCTCCTGCGGTGTGCGGAGATCGAAAGAAGAAAAAAAACGATCGTTTATTACACGCGTTCGCACATAATGGGGCCTCGACGAGCGCGGGGTCCTTTTCCATTCGTCCTTTCGCAACGAGCAATTTATCGCGGTTTTTCGATTCCTTTTCCAATTCGCATTCGGAGAGAGTACCAAAGGACAAATAAATAAATAGAGGCATATATGAACGGGAGAGTCAATGAATAGGTAAATCCATAAGTAGAGGAATCAATGAACCGGAGAATCAATGGAGATCGATAGATAGGCAAATCTTGGGGAGGCTGTCACGATGCAGAATTTAATATTCACAAATTTCAATGTAGAGGTTCATGGTACATTTTTAATGTTCGGTAATTTCAATGATTTTTAAGTCGTTACATTGATAAATTAATCGAAAATGAGTTAAAAATCGAAAAACATTTTCTTCATGATTAAACGTGACTTCAATTAGTGACGTAATGAAACTATTAAAGAGACTTCCCTTTGTATCTTCACGATTATCAAATGAATTAAATGCCTACTCTTTTCTTAGTCGAATCAAAACACGGAGAGTTGTGATAGAATGACGTGTAATTTTGCTGCGTAGAGAGACGTTCGTTTACGTGATTTTTTCTTCGAGACTTTAATGGAAATATATACGAAATATTCCGAATCGTTCGAAAAAATGGATGCTCGTACAGATGTTTTTTACAAACCCAAACTTCTAGAGATTTTGAGACGGCTGTTTGGAGTCTTCAACCCTAATGGGGTATCATTATTGTCAAGATCTACCTAAATTTAGTGGAAATCGATGGAACGCTTTGTATTTTAAGGTAATTTGAATCTTTAGAATGTTTGTTAGCTCCATAAAGATACCGTAATTTTTTAGATATCTGGTTACATTTTTGTATGGAAACATCTTATCATAGAAAGTATTGCCGGATTGAAATTCGCGAAAATCAGTGAACGGTTTTTTCGATGTTGAGGGTGTTTGAAATTACAGCAAAATACTTTTTATGCTGCAAAAATTATGGAAGTTCGACCGATGACAATTTTCCATAAATTGAACGATGTTATTCGTGCCATCTGTTGATAGCAAGATCAGTCTAGACGTTGATGCACCGCCATTAGGGGAGACCGGGGACACTTGATCACCCGTTTTGTTTTTTACCAAAAATTCCCCAAATTCATATAATATTCCAAATCGCTTGGCACTAGGCGTGGAATGTCATTGGGAATAATCAGTATAATAACGATTAAGGTTAGTTTATAAATTGTGTACATATCGCACCAAAACTAGAGGAAGAGAAAGGTATCAAGTGTTCCATATATATGTGTGACCTGATCCCCCCCCCCTTCCTGTATGGATGCCTTGATCCGGGGGGAGCATATCTCCCATATATAGGGGACATCGTTATATAGGGACAACGAAGGGTTCAACTGACTTTTATCAACAGTTTCATCGTAGTCAAAATACAGCCTTTTTCGTAATCTAAATCAACAAATAATACCTCTTACCGCTTATGTTAGCTCTCTTTAATTTTAAATCTACTCAAGTATTTTCTTTTTATTTTAATTAAGTTATTACATTTGTATGTAGAACCTATAATAACATCGGCGTAGTCAAAAACACATAAGTATCTAATAAATTAAACATATTGTTATGTATAATTTAACCAAATGTTCTGTTCCAATAAAGTATTTTCTTTTCACATTAGATTAATGATTTTTCTCAAAGTTACCTATCTGTTCTTCATCTACTTTTCAATTTTGATCTTTCTCGATGAGTTCGGTTACTCAATGCTGATTATTCTTTTTGATGATGATTTTAGTTTCGGAGCAGCCAGTTTCTCCAAAACTTAATATTTAGCGATGGCACTAATATCATTTAGAAAAATAATTACTAATCGACACTTGATCCGGGGGATCAACTCCTCCATAAGAACGTGTACCAAATGTCCTGTAACCAGGTTGCGGTAAAAAAGTTATATTTAGAAAAAAAGCTATTTAAATCCAAGTGTTTTTCTGTGCAAAACTGTAAACTACATCTATAAACACTTGTATTAAAAACTTAAACACCTAGAACAACTTTCCCAAATAACAGTATAATCACAATTAAACCTTACGAAAAATATTTGTCTGCCGCACCGAACACCAAGCCGTCCGCCATTTGCAAAGCTGTCAACTCTGACACACGGCACTACTCTAGAAAATTCGTGGATACCGTAGACACCTAGTGTTGCCAGTTAAAAGTAATGCAATGTTCATAGAAGTTTTGTAAATGTGGTGTAACAAGTCTCCCATAAGGATCGAGTGTCTTCAATCTTCCCTATCCGTACGCTGACGAAATATAACACTTTTGAGTCATGACTTTTCGGAAGTATGTCATTTCTGATTTATGACGTTTGTGGATTGTCTCAGACTACCGAATCTACGTACGATTATTGAATCGTAGCAACCGCCTGGACGTTATTTTTTACAGACCCGTATTAAACCAGTAGGGTTAAAACGCAATTCTGCGATGACAAAGCCAGTACAAAAAAAAACATATCCACAAATAGAGCAATCAACGAATGAAACACTAACGAGTAAAATCGCACCATTCACCTGTTTCATTCATATGTCTGAATATCGATTAAAGGGTTAGGCCACAGTAACCGGTACAAAATCATGTACGAATTAAACAATTTTTTCCGTATGAAAAAGTGATTCACTCATAAAATTTATTACACATCTAATTAGTATGAATATCAAGCTGTTAGAAGAAATATATATTTTTTTTTCGATGTACAAAATGATCGACTACTAATATTTTGTCTTGTTATCTTTTTTTTTAAGCGCTCCGCGGCGTGACATTTAGCATCCACAATTTTTTACCTAGAACAAAAAACAAAAAATCTCGTCAATCTACATTAGAATACCTAGATAAGTACATACGGAATTTAAAAAATATTGTTTTATTCAAAAGTTGTAGGTATTTGAATTGAGTTGTAGGTATTTGAATGAATTTTCATTGAAAAATTTAGCATAAAACTGCTCATAAAATGAAAAGTTTTCGATTAATCAGAAATTCCGTACTCTCTGCGAAATGCAATTAGGAACATAACTTTTAAATTTGAAGTAAATCGAGTGAAAATTGTTGACGTTATTTGTCACTCCAATTGGAGAAAAGCTGTTTCAACAAAAACCAAAGCCATGCCAAAGGTGGGCTTACGTTATACGCTCAAAATTGTCTTGCTATAAATTGAATAGTAACTTATTCTTATGATGTTAAAGGACCGTTTTAGCTAGAAAAAAATCGATTTTTATTAAATTCTACTGTGGCCTTACCCCTTAAACATACCGACGAATATCAAACAAACAAAAAAAAACCAATTCCTCCTAATCTTCTTCCTCGCGTTTTCGTCAGCTGCACGAAATATTTCACCAGCTCGCGCGAAAATCACCAATGCATGGGGTAATTAGAGAAACGACGATGTTAAATAAGTTACGAGCGCGCGTAGATTCGGGCGCTAATGTCTCGCGTACGCGCTCATGCACGGGTGAATCTGCGATATACACGAGAGAAAGAAAAACGAGGTGTTGAACGAACTCGTCCGATAATCATCTATCCCATAAATTATTCAGGATCATACTGTAGGAGAGTCCGTAATTTAATCGCGGAGATTCGTGGAACACGACATCCGTCATATCCCATTCGAGACTCGTTCTCGGTTTCATTGTGTGTGTGTGTGTGTGTGTGTGTGTGTGTGTGTGTGTGTGTGTGTGTGTGTGTGTGTGTGTGTGTGTGTGTGTGTGTGTGTGTGTGTGTGTGTGTGTGTATATATATATATATATATATATATATATATATATAAATCGTGCGAAAAAATGATAAAAAAAAATAAAATAAAAATTCAGAGCCTCGCGCGAGTTCTTTCCATTATAATGCTTCTTTGGAACGTCGCGATGGGGCCACGCGACCCCTATTGGCCTCTCGCGGCCTCTGAACACTGTGGAACCCACGTACATATATATGTCGTTAACATACGGTATACGATCGCATATACCATCTTACAAACGGTCAAACAGTTACGAGCGATTCTTGGTCGTAACTGTTCGGAAGAAGAAGGAAAGACAGAGAAAGAGATAAAGAGCGGTGGGAGGCGTCCCGGGAACCGCCACTACCCCATCTTATACGCGTCTCTTCTTTACTGAAGGTTCTCGTCGAGTATGCGTCCGCGAGTGTATATGTCCAAGCGTAGCGAATCCTCTTGATCCTGTTCCATTTTTTCTCGCTTTTCCGAATTTCAACAACGTCTACCGGGCATATTTGAGGTGGTGAAATATTTTCCTGCGATATCTTTGAGATTCGCGCAAAACGGTTATAGATCCAGCGGATCTTGCTGGACGACGCGTATGTATCCCGGAGTGGAGGAACGACGCGAGTGGCTTCGCGACGAGATCGAGCGGTTCCGCGGAACAAAGAGAGAGCGAGGGACAAAATAAAAGAGAGTGAGAGAGAGGTAGCTCGATGTGCGGTTTTGCGTGTGCGTTTTAGGTGGGCCGCGTGCGAAGGCTCGCTATTCAGGTTTACTCTCGCGGCGGAGGCTTTTGCGCGCGACGATCAGCGCGAGAGAGAGAGAGAGAGAGAGAGAGAGAGAGAGAGAGAAGCAGCCTCGCGCGACTCTCGCGCGCATTCTTACGTCGCGCGCCCTCGCATAGAAAGCAGCCCCGCCATATAGTTAGCCCACGTGCCGCGCTCCACCGTTCATTGAAAAAAAAATATAAAAATAAAAATGTTTCTCTTTATTTTTTTCGCAACACCGCCGCGACTAAATGCCGTGACGAAGCTCTCCGATCGCGATCGAGCGCATTTCGTGTATACCGCGGAGGATGGACGGGTTATAATCGCTATATCTATATATATATATATATACAGGGTGTCCCACTTATCTCTGTCACCCGAAATAATTCGGTAATTATCGACGTCACAAAAAAATGTTCCAAACAAAAGTTGTACGGTGTGAAGGGGACCATCAAATGCGACCAATTTTTTTCATTTCGGTAGAGGCCCTGACGCACAGTGAAGGTCACCTCCACTTTTTTAATAGAATGGCACACTTTTTTTTCAAACATATTATGGAGCACCTCAAGCCGCGTAAAAAACATTAGGGGGTCAAAGTCGTTCAAGGTCATTCAAGGTCAGTATCGAAGATACAAATCTAAATATCTCGGATCACTACCAAATATTTGGTACACTGAGAAAAAAGAATCGTTGAATGTGCAAAATGTATTTTGTTGTTTTAACAGTTGCTCAGGCATGCTAAATAAGCTACAGTTCACACCACTATACTGTTTTGTTATGCCAATCAAAAATCAAGTTGAACGTATTTAAAGATACATTTTGTTAAACCAACTGAATTTTGGATGGATGAACGAATTTTTTTTTTCAGTGTAGTGATCAGAGTTATTTCGATTTGTATTTCATTTTAATGTGTTCGAAATGAACTTGATCGACTTTGACCCCCCAATGTTTTTTATGCGGCTTGAAGTGCTCCACAATGTGGTTGAAAAAATGTACCATTCCATTTAAAAAAGTGGACGTGACCTTCACTGTGCGTCAGCGCCTCCCCCTTTGGGGTGGCAGAGATAAGAGGGACACCCTGTGTGTGTGTGCGTGCGTGCGGGCGTGCGTGCATGCGTGCGTGCGTGTGTGTGCGTGTGTGTGTGTGTATGTGTGTGTGTGTGTGTGTGTGTGTATGTACACACAGGGTGGATCAACAACTATTAACACCTTGGATATCTTCGAAACTTGGATTTTAAAACGAGTTCAACAACCTATAACATAAGGTCATTGAAGGTCATAGAACGTACAGAAAGGCGATAATACTTACAGTTTCGGTAGTAAATAAAATTATTACGTTTATAGTAAGTGTTCAAAATGACGACCATCAATATCAATGCAACATTGGATTCTTTTTTCGATTGATTGACTTGCAAGGTCAATCAATCGAAAAAAGAATCCAATGTTGCATTGATACTGATGGTCGTTATTTTGAACACTTACTACAAACGTAGTAATTTTACAGCGCCGAAACTTATTGATGCACCGGCTGTAATAATGCTATGTTGCATGTCGTCAAGTGTAGTTGGTACTTCTTTGTACACTTTATCTTTCAATGTTCCCCATAGTAAGAAGTCTAAAGGTGTTAGGTCTGGGGAACGAGCTGGCCACGATATTGGACCGCCGCGTCCAATTCAACGATTCCGAAAATTTTCGTCGAGCTGCCTTCGTGCAATCAATGAATAATGTGCTGGACATCCGTCATGTTGATACTACATAGTTTGTCGTGTAAGTAAAGGCAACTCGTCGAGCAAAAGATCCAATGTATCTTTGATAAAATTACTGTAGATGTTGCCATTTCAAACAGTTACTTTAAACGTAGTACTTTTATTTACTACCGAAACTGTAAGTATTATCACCTTTCTGTAGTTTCTCTGACCTTCAATACCCTTATGTTATAGGTCGTTGAACTCGCTTTAAGCTCCACTTTCATGATACAGAAAAAAAACATACCAATCCATTTTAAAAAATGGAGTTGACCTTCAAATGTCCGAAGTACCTCCACCTGCAAAAAAACTATTATCGGTATCGGATAGCCCCTTTCGTACTGTGCAATTTCATTTCAGAAAATATTTCTGTGAACCTTATAGTTTCGAAGATATCCAAGGTGCTAATAGTTATTGATTCACCCTGTGTATATATATATATATTGTCAGGGTATGACAAAAAAAACTTTCCCCCTCTAAAATACTGTCATTGGATACGAAAAAAATTCATGCGAAATCTAATTAAGCTCTCTACCTCAAGTCTAAGTACCAATGGGTCTGTATGAGTTTCGGGTTCAAAAAACAGGTCGATTTTCGATGTTTTTTTCTCATGAGGTTATTGGGGCGACAAGGTCGGGATTTTACATAAAATTAATAAAACCTTTTCAAGTTTCAGTTTTTTTGTTATTGAAACACATTGATAAATATTGAGATTATTATTATTTTGAAAAAAGTACCGCCATTGGTGCTTGACCGAACCGTTGTAGGTGGTTTTCGCAAGTAAGGTGATCTGTAATGAAATATAAAAAAAATAAACGTAAAAAACTTTTTACACGTAGATATTTTTAAATATGAAATATACATTTCAAAGACTTAAGGCTTTTTTTCCGAAATTTTAAAGTAGTATTAGTATCTACTTATGACGTTTGACGACTCGAGCTTTTAAAATTGATATTTTATATTTAATAAAATATCTACCTTTATGTACTTTTTAAGTACTTGCACCTATGATGAGTGACGAAGGAAGGGAATTTCAAGGTCATTCAAAGTCACCCATTAAAATAAAACACAAATCTAAGTATCTCGGATCACTACCAAATATTTGGTAGTGATCCGAGATATTTAAATTTGTATAATCGATACTGACCTTGAATGGACCTTGAACGACTTTGACCCCCTAATGTTTTTATGCGGCTTGAAGTGCTCCACAAGATGGTTGAAAAAAATGTACCGTTTCATTTAAAAGAGTGGAGGTGACCTTCACTGTGCGTCGGGGGTCCACCGAAATAAAAAAAAATTGGTCGCATTTGATGGCTGCCTTCACACCTTACAACTTTTGTCTGGAATATTTGTTTGTGACGTTGATAATTACTGAGTTATTTCGGGTGGCAAAGATAAGAGGGACACCCTGTATGTACGTGGTGCGCTATAAGAATGCGGGCAAAGTTCCCTCTACGAAATAGCTCAACCGGAGATGCCCAGTAAGATCAAGTGTAGACCAAATACTCGGGAAGAACATTCAAACCCTAAAAAGGGCCGAGCCCGTGAAGTGCCGACCAGTGCAGAATGTAATCGATGAGCAGCAATTATCAAAATCCTTCGCGTCGGACGAACACCAGCCGAAATAACGAAATGGTCAGGATACCGCCAATGACCAGTTCCTACCATTGCGCGTACTTCAAAGTACGCGGCTTCAAAGTACTCTGAACAGGCACCCGCCGCCCCTGCCAGGGACATTTAATTACGGGAGAAGGGTGAAAGGACTTTGGAGAATTTTGGGGACTTTTTTCGATGAATTCCACTCGTTTTGGCGATGGGCAAGCTTTTTGTGTGTCGGCTCACTTGAGCGAGGAGCTTCGATCAACGTATGGTGCCTTTGCGCTGCGCCAGATTCTCTAGGGAGCTGCAAAGCTCAAGAAACGTGCCCCCTTCTTCCTCTTCGGGGGGAAGAGGTTCGGTGCCTGAAAGTCCCAACTTGAAGAACCTGGCGTAGCATGTCTGATAAGTAGTCGACAGAGTTCCTCATAAATTCAAAGAGCCGATTTTGGATTCTCTTCGTGTCGCGATACCATTGGTGTAGCCAGGGATGTGGGGGTGAGCAAGGCACCCCAACAAAAAAGCTCGGGGCCGCCGTCCGTGAAATAAAATCGATCAAAAATAATCGAACTTAAACAATCGATTAAGCAACGAAGCAACCATCAGGAAATAATTTACGATCTATTAATCGACGAAGCAAGCATTAGGGAATAATTTCATAAAAGATCAACTATTTCCTTAGTCGTAATTTTGTAATTTGTATAAAAAGTAGCTATTTCGTTACATAAATTGAATAGATATTGAAATCTCACAATTATTTCCACTGCAGGCAAAATCAATACATTAGATTCTCCGGCCGATACACAAACAGAATAATACGAGAATAATAGAAGAATTTTCGATTTACAATAATATCATAAATGTTGATCTTCATCAACATTTGTATTATTGAAAATCCAAAACGCTGATTTTAGAATCGACCATTGGCTCATGCAGTTTACACCTTTTTTAAATAGCATATGAAAAACGAAGATGATTTTATCAATAGTTAGTAAAAAATTCTAATAATTGACACGTCAGCCTCAGAAACTAGAGTGATGGTCATGAAAAACATACTTTAATTAAAAATTAATTAAACACATGCTGAATATTGAAGAAAGCATATAAAAAAAGGAGTACTGCCCTAACTTATATAAACTTTTCCAAGCAGTAATAGCACTCCCAGTGAGGTCCGCCGGCTGAGAAAATTTTCTACCATAAGGCGGATAAAAACGTGACAGAAGCACAATGCTTCAGGAATGATTCTCTCATATGTCACTGCTAAACATAGAGAGCTACATTGTAAACAAAAATTCCAGCCGGAAAATGTTGGGCCGATTTGCAGAAAAAAAAGAAAACTAAGATTTATTTAATCACGTACCCACAGAAAGTGAAGTTTAAAGACTGGTGACTGAATTAAAGAATGATGAAAAATTAGTTGATTTTTAAAGGTATTGCAAGAATATGATATTAATGTTAACATAAACGTGTGGTTAAAGCTAGTTTCATGTTTTATGTGGGTTGTGTGATTATCGATGATTGAGTGAATTTTATTGGACAAAAAAAATATTAACAAAATCAGTTTTTTGTCAGGTCGGCCCCTCCGACCCCCCGCCGGAAATAACTGGCTACGCCGATGCGCGATGAAACAAGGACATGACGTCCATGATGAATAGAAAGTAAAAATTCAAACTCCTCAATATGCATACAAAAGCATTTTTTAAATCTTCAATATTGTAGGTGCTGAGTAACGATTTCGAAAAAAAAAACAAATTCTATCGCGCACACACACACACACACACACACACACATATATATATATATATATATATATATATATATATATATATATATATATATATATAATTTAATATGATTTTTAGATTATCGATATATCAATTAATATTGTATTGTAATATTAAGGCCGGATATACATTCACAAAGATACAAAATCGATTTATTTATTTTTCTCTTTAAATGATAAAACCATATATGTAGAATATTTTCCTAAAGTTTCAAAGCGAAATTCGAAAAACTTCCAACGTTACAGCCCGTCAACGCTGTGCCCCACCGCTCGGATTCGGAGCGAGCGTGAACTCCAAATGCGTTTTTCTCAAAACTGCATTATCGTAACTGGCGTGCAGGATTACTCAAAAACTATTAAGCCGACTGAGTTGAAACTTGGTTTAAATAGTGATAATATTGGTACCTTCTACTTGACGAGAATTGTTTTTGAAAAATAGGGAAAAAAACTACTTTTTTAATCCATATTTTACAAAAATGTCGCGTCAAATGTCGATTTGTAACTGCGTGCCATTTTCTTAATTTTGCATTTTCTTCATTCAAATTACCGTCACATAAAAACTATATATGTTGTAACTGAAAAAAATGTTTGAACTTTTTTGCAAATCGAAGTCTATGGGAAGCTAGACTGCACGCCGATTCGCAACTCCCGCGGCGACCTTGCTGTAACACTCTGCCACAGGTCCGTTATTTTCATGATGAATTAATTAAAAAAAATTATTTTGTATACTTAAATATACTATTAAAGTATACCTAAAGTTTGATAATTGTAGATTAATTATTTCTCAGTTCAAAAAATCCCACAATATTGCTTATTTTTTCCCTATCTAAATGCATATTCCGCCTTAATTATTATTAAGCATTGTTTGAATATTAGGAGTACAACTTTGCAGTGACCGTTTTACTTAGAGAGCCACTGCGGCCGAAGTAGTGGCCCTAGCTCAATAAAAAAAGTGGCATTTTAAACTAGAGGCTCTGCCAATGTAAACAATTTAAAAAAGCTAACGGATACGTGTAAGCATTATAAAGTTATAGGCACTCAAACATGGCAACCTACGAACCGAATTCTCAGCATTTGCGGGAGGTTATGATTTACTTCTTCAACATCAAGAAATCTGCGGCTGAGGCCCACCGTTTGCTTGTAGATGCTTACGGGGAGGATTCTATTAGTGAGAAAACGTATCGGCGGTGGTTTTAACGCTTCAAAAGTGGAGATTTTGAGGTCTCGAACAAGCATGGTGGCGGAAGGCAGAAAGTTTTTGAAGACACTCACTCAAAGAAAAACGGCCACAATTCAACGAAAGACATGACAAGGTGATACTGCAGCATAACAAAGCCCGACCCCATGTTGCAAATGTCGTGAAAAAGTACTTGGAAACGCTGAAATGGGAGGTTTTATCCCACCCGCCGTACTCTTCAGACATTGCCCCTTCCGACTATCACTTGTTCCGGCCAATGGCACACGATTTGGCTGACCAGCACTTCGGTACTTACGAAGAAGTCAAAAATTGGGTCGATTCCTGGATTGCCTCCAAGGACCAAGACTTTTAACGACGCAGGATTCGAATGCTACCTGAAAGATGGGCCGCGGTCGTAGCTAGCGACGGGCAGTACTTTGATTAAAAAATATGTAGCCACTTTTTTATAATAAAGCCTTAAACTTTTGAAAAAAACGGTCACTGCAAAGTTGTACTCCTTATATAATTTTGATACCCATAGAGGGAGAGAGAGAGGGAGAGAGAGAGAGAGAGAGAGAGAGAGAGAGAGAGAGAGAGAGAGAGAGAGAGAGAGAGAGAGAGAGAGAGACAGAGAGAGAGAGAGACAGAGAGAGAGAGAGAGAGAGAGAGAGAGAGAGAGAGAGAGAGAGAGACAGACAGAGAGACAGACAGACAGAGAGAGACAGAGAGAGAGAGAGAGAGAGAGAGAGAGGGAGAGAGAAGTGCTATAGAGGGTAGGAACGAACGCAATGGTTGATGATCCCAACCGGATATTGGCCGTCACGAAGCGTTGGCTCAGGTCAGGAGTGGCCCGGAGCCGTTGACAGTCCTGAACCAGTGAATGGATTCCTCGACATGACCCGAAAAGTCGCCTCGTTCGGAGTGCCGTGACGTGCGCCGCGGTCTCTCCCATCTGCTTCGGCTCAAACTCAAGCGGTTAAGATCGCAAAAAAAAGTGAGCGAGAAAGCAATATTTATTTCTACAGCGAGTGAGAAAGGAAGTGGAGGCGGGAGGGAAAATATATAGATACGAGAGATACTCCGGAGATGTTGGCACCCTCGTCATCCTTAAATGCACGTACGTCCGCCCTCCCTCTTTCCTCCACGTCACGGTCCCGCGCTCACCTCGTCTACGTGAGAACGCAAACGCTTCGCGAATCAGAATAGCCAATGGAGACTCGAGATTTTACACTTTCTTCTTTTTTTTCTCGCTCCTTTTTCTTCAATAATCTGTCGTTTCCTAGAACGAAACTGGCGCAATTGCGCACGAGGTTACGCACTCTTAGTATTGAATGTATTTAAATTATTTTTTTGTATCCCCAAATCCAGCAGAGATCGCTTCTGGTATCTCGTGACTAACCGTGCCTATGAAACAGTTCCTTGACTGACTGAATGACGGACAGTCTAAACCGCTGAATATAGAAACATGGAATTTGAAAGACATGTTCCTTAGAAAGTGCCGGTGTAGAAATTTGAGTACTGCCCCTTATCTGTCATATAACAGGTCTTAGGCCAGGCCTCGTACCATTCCCTTTTTGGGGAACTGATAAGGAACAGGACTGGGGAATGATCAAGTACTGTAAGGGCTTTTGGTGATCCACCCGAGTAAAATAAATAGGATTTTAGGAAGGTTCTGCCTTGTTGGGCCAAAAAATGTTAGATTTTTCACCAATTTTTTATGCGAAAAGTATTGAATATAGAATGTTGATATTTGGTATGTTGACTAAGAGGTTTTTATTGAACATCAAAATATTTTTTAAAGTTTGACAAAACATGGTGGTGAGAGTGGGAGGAGCCACGTATGTCCGTGCGCGGGCGATGGCATTCTTCGGAAGTCCTAAGTCCCGGACGGTGATCTGAAGCAAAAAAATCAAACATATTTTTACTTTGTACAATATTGTGTATAAGTTGATCTAGAATCAAGAAGAAAAATTGAAAAATACAAAAATAGTGAGCGATCGGAAGGAAGTTTGCTTTTTTTTCCTCAAAAATATTCGCAGTTTTTTGCTCACTATTTTTTTATTTTTCAATTTTTCTTCTTGATTCTAGGTCAGCTTATACACAATATTGTACAAAGTAAAAATATGTTTGACTTTTCGCTTTAGATCACCTGTCCGGGACTTAGGACTTCCGCAAGCGAGGAATGTCATTGCCCGCGCACCGACATACGTGGCTCCTCCCACTCCCACCACCGTGTTTGGTCAAACTTTAAAAAATATTTTGATGTTCAATAAAGACCACTTAGTCAACATACCGAATATCAACATGCTATATTTAATACTTTTCGCAGAAAAAATTGGTGAAAAATCGAACATTTTTCGGCCCCACAAAGCAGAACCTTCCGTTAAGTGTGACTGATACTGATACCCTTTGCACTTGAGGGACGACTATTACTATCCGTGCGAAAACAGTCTTGAATGCAAAGGATTATTTCAGAAGTATCACAAACCACAAGCGTAAGTGCACGCTGTAAGCATAGCACTCCTGTACGTGGTACAACGACAGGTCGAACATTTATTCTTGTACGATCCGTCTGAGAGAGAACTTGGCAGTAGGATGTTTACTGACTGGACATCTGAGCCATAACCTTATAGCTACTTGATGGATTGTTAGCCCAATACATTCAGGTAATGTCTTTCCGGTCGGAACATTGATATTTCCTGACGAGGCGACAACCCGTGCAGAAATGTAACCGGGCATTCCCGACGTTACGTATGGTCCAAGCCTGACTTGCTTCGTCCGATTCATCTAATCGGGCCCTTTCATGGAACAGACCAGGAATATCACTAAATCTTTTCCTGAGCAGAACATTGACATTTCTTAAATATTAAATCCCGATCTATTATCAAATAATATTTTTTGCGTCATCGAAGATATCAATAATTAAATATAATAATATGATTAAATTTATTGTAATTGTATGTTCCATTTTATTATCATATTATTTTCTTCGACAATAATCGACGCCTGACAATGCTACCATAAAGAATAAATTATGATGGTTGACAAAAATGATATTCCGATATAATAAACGATATAATTACCACAAATGTAATCATATTATCACGGTAAATTATTAATATTTAAAGTACATCGCCGACGTTAATTTTATTTCATTTTTCTTGTCCTCTATATATCAACAAAAGTATTTTGGGGAGGAATTTATCGGCGTTTCGAAAAAAAAAAACTAAAGACGTTATCATAAATAACAGTATAACAATACATGTAACGACTTAAACGTTACAGATTTGTTTGACTCTCTCAACCGGATTGATTCAATCGACGGATTTCAATCAGACCATCCTGACTTCCAGATGAATCAATGAACGATCTTTCATCTATAATAATAAAAATGACGCTTCTATATATGGAATTCGAGGCTTTTCTATGTGTATACGTTTTTCTGTCCCTTTGCCTATCAGGAAATGCGAGCAAGCGTATGTATACACTCATAAACTCCCTTAGCAAGTAGATAACCAACTAACACTATGTTGTCGAAATACTAAATTGAATACACTCCCGATTGTACCCCCTTAAGGATTCCAAAAACGCCGAAACGTCATTTTTAATTTCCTCGTTTGTTCCTGGTTATTTCCCGATCTATTTCCTACAACTTTCCTGGTGATTACTGGCACGTTCTCCGGTCCGTTCCTGATCAGTTGCCCAGAAAGGGAACGGCGGATCGGAACCTAGCCCTAGACGCCTAACTCCGCAATGAAAAACGAATGTTAAATTAAAACGGTCGCAATTACATCAAAAATGAAAATTTCAAAAAAATCGTACGCGGCGAACGAGAAAAACTATCGAAGAATATTATATCCAAATTTGGACAAAATCGGACAAGCCGTTTTCGAGATACATCTGGCACCGACTTTGAAAACTATGTTTCGCAATAATCGCGTTTGAATCGCTTCTAGTCAACGAATTTATTTCAAAAAATTCCTAAACATACCTCAATCTACATATTTTCCAATTTAAAAAACCCGGATCCAACCGAAACATTAGTTTTTGAGATGAAAATTCCCGAAGTTTACGCGTTTTCCTCGCCGTTTACTCAGGTACCACCCCTTGAGGGCTACTATAGAGGCCGAAAGAATAGGCTTTTTGGGGGGTTTTTTTTTTAGAAAAAGTACAAAATAAATCGACATTACAAAAAAGGGTGTTTTTCATACAATTATCTGACGAAATTTTTTACTTGCCAAAAATTGGCCTAAAAAATCGTCAGATAATTGTTAATAACAAATGAACTATGCAATGTAAAAAAAATCCTACGTACTTCCATAGACAATGGATTTTTCAAGATATATTCAACATTTCCAGTGAATCGGTTGAAAATTGTCTGAGTTATGTTTCCGGCGAACTTAAAAAATGCAGTTTTAAGATGAACGCTGCGAAGCCGCCATTTTGAAATTAATCGCTTCGAAACAATTATTGTATACAGTCACTGATATGTATGATAAATACCCTTTTTTGTAATCTCGATTTATTTTGTAGTTTTTCTGAAAAAAAAATCCCCCAAAAGCCTATTTTTTCGGCTTCTAGAGTGGCCTAAGGCCTTAAATAGGTTGGTTATTCGTTATGCTCAAATAATTAGTTATTGCAATCCTGATATTTATGATACGCATTCTCATCCTCGTCGATTATCATTGATGAAATAAATGCTTTTAATGGTCAATAGAATTACAGCAGATGTATCAGTTTCTTCCTAATCAATTATAAACATCTTTGATGGGGTAGGAAGAAAAGCAGCTTTACGCAGTTATTAAAGACAGGCTCCACTTTCCAGAACATGTCAATGTTCTTGCCGGGTAGACATTATGTGAAGATGTACTTGCTCGCAATGTATCCCGGACAGAATATTGTAATTTCCAAACGTAAAGGGTTAGCCGTAAAAAAACAATTTTGCGATCTTTCCGGTTTGTGGCATGAGCCCGGTCAGGTAAATCAGACAAGTCAATTCCGGCCAGGGCATTTCCCGACACAGAGTAGGGAATGCCCGGTTATATTTATGCACGGGTGCAGAGGTGCACTAAGAAAGGATCTTTCGAAAATCAACTCCTAAGCGGATAAAATCGGGCGTGAAAATTTGTATGAAAATTTTTATTTCTTGCATGTATCAACGCGGGCGAAAGCTAATCCTGTGTAGGTATTCATAAAAGTGATTTTGACATTTGAGTAATTATTATGGGCGTGGACGATTTGCTCGCGTTTTTTTTGTCGTGCCAGTGTCAATGGTGGACGTGATTGCGTCCGATCGAGCTTGTACATCGATGACTTATTACACAATCGAAACGAGACAGCCCACGATAACGAGATGTTTCTTGTTGCCCATATCTGTGTCTCCGCCTCTCTCTATTTCTATCCCCCTTTTAGAAGATCTGAATCCCAGAGCACGAAGCAAGCATTTACTTTTCTCTCCCCCTCTCGTGTTTGTAAAATAATTTGGTTGTTTCTTAATACCGAAGAGAAATGCGCTGGCGCATAAATTCCTTCCGAAAAAAATATGCTTGATCAAAGATTGTCGACGGTTGCGTTATGAATAGAGTTTTACCGGAACAAACGTATTCAAAGTAGGAGCGGCCCGTAGGTAAATAAGTAAAGGATCATCATGCCCTATAGGAACGGATAAGCTCACTTGGATACAGGTAACGAGATGACCAAGATCAAATAATACAAGTCAAAGTATAATAATTATTATTTACCATGTGCTGGAAAGGATGTAAATCGTGTAGCAATTTTGAAATAAAGGGAGAGAGAGAGAGAGAGAGAGAGAGAGAGAGAGAGAGAGAGAGAGAGATAGCGAAAGAGATAAATTAAATTAAAATTTATTTATTTCCTAGCGCGCTGTGAAGCAATTTTACAAAAGGTAAAATTGTTTGAGTTAGTCGACTTACATTAATTTACATAATAAAAATCACAATCAAAATCAAAATAAAGTAACAGAGACGAGCCGGTATATAATACATAAATCTTAAAACTAGTGAACAAAAAAAATAATAATTACCGTAATAACAAAAATAAAAAAAAATTAAACATGAAAAAGAAAAGGAGAGAGATAGATAGACAGATTTTATTACGCCTTAGTAATACTTTTGGGCAAATTATAAATACATAACTCAAAAATAATACATTTTGTCGTCTGGCAAAGTGGCATGGTCATTTCACCGGTGAGAAAGTATGCAGATAACATTTATGAATCCAACAATATAATGAATAAGAAAAATCATTTTCACACTCCGAAAATTAAAATAAAAATGAAAGATGTAAATGAGAATTCGGATATAACAAGCGAAAAGGCGAGCAAAAGAACAAAAGGAATCAATAAACAAAGAAAGGGGAAAAGAAACACTGGAACCGTTTCACAAAAGCAAAAAACAAACCCGATTATTGAACCAAATTTATGCTTGTTTTGCCCTTGTACAAACAAGCCGTAGAGATCTAGCATCACTTGGTACCAACATGAGGTTGACTAACCAGCCTTGGTTACTTAACCACCAGAGAGAGAGAGAGAGAGAGAGAGAGAGAGAGAGAGAGAGAGAGAGAGAGAGAGAGAGAGACGAGGTGGGCGGACTTCTCCTGAAACCTTTCGGTTGATTATCTTCTCCGATACAATCGAAACAAAATCGTTCTAAAGCGAAAAAAAATCGAGTTGCCCAACAAAACCGAGTAAATTCGAACAACTCGATTGTATCGAACCGCCTATGGGGTTTTATGATATAATTGTGGATAATCTGGGACTAGCTCGAGATATCGTTATCCGTGGAAAAGTAGGGCATAGGCGCTTTGGCGAACTCGCATATGTCGTAAAAGTACGAGAAGAAGCGAACAAAAAAAAGCGAGGGAGAGAGAGAGAGAGAGGGAGAGAGAGAGAGAGAGAGAGAGAGAGAGAGAGAGAGTTCGATAAAGTACTCGGTTGTAGGCCTATAATCTCGGGATGGCAAGTTCAACAACACGTTATCGGCTCACTTTCCTCTCGCGATAGGACACGGAAGAGACACGCGTCTCGAGACTGCGTGGATCCGCTCCTTCGATCCCTCAAAGTTGGAGCTAAGATTCTCATTTTTTTTATCTCACATCACCGATCTGCAACTTCCCAATCGCGTTCAAACGTACTTCAAGTCGAGACTTACGATGAAATCTTTCCTTCGCATTGATTTTGCGCTTTTTTCTTTTTTAACTCGGGATACGGCTGTTTTTTTCCACCGGTAAAGTCAATCGGTAAAAGTGTCCCCGCTCGGTAGCTCAGTGTCAGCGCGCGAGTCAGTAGGCTAGCGGTCACCGATCCAAGTAGTGGTTCAGTCAAACCCTCCCCGGCTCGGGAGGACGCGCAACCCATTATTGCTGGTTAAAAAAAAATTATGTTTTCTTTTTCTATTATGCCTTGCGTGTGTGCCGAAGAAGCGAAAAATCTTTCCTCGAGAACGTTTCTTCGTTTACGTTATACAGTTGAGACGCGCGGAGGGAACGTAACGTTGGAGGATGAGAGTTTAAAAATTCTCTTGGAACTCATTTATCCACTTGGTCTCGTTTCCTCCGCGCGTCGGTCCCTGTCCAAGCATGTTTTCCACCGAGCGAGTTCGCTCGCGAGTGATAAACGACCGGAAGCGAGCCAGTATGCTCTCGGGACCGGAAGCCGGCCGGGATGTGGTCTCGTCGGCTCTCTCTCTCTCTCTCTCTCTCTCTCTCTCTCTCTCTCTCTCTCTCTTCCTCTCGCTGTTCCGAGGTCTCCCAAAGCAAGAGCAACCGCACGATATGAACAATCTTTCTCCCATTTTGCAGAACCTTATTTTTCGCTCTCATCATATGTATACATGAGAATGGACAAAATAACGCGGCTTGTCTCGGCACATTTTTATTCGAGTTATTCCACGATACGTAGGCCGAAAACAAAGAGTCGAGAAATATCGTGCGGACTCGCGAACGAGTTGCAAACTTTATTTTCCAGATAAATCAATGACGATGATTATTAAATATGTCAGTCCGTTTCAATGTATATGTACTTTCGGTTTTAATGCAGTTAAGTGGCAGAAGAGAAACCACTCTTTAGGGTGAAGATATTGTCCGTTTGTTTCTCGTACTCGCGGTTTCTTTCCATCACGTCAACGGCTCGGATTAGGCTTGGCCCAAAAAAAACGATCAGTTTTGAATATATTTTTCTGATGAGAGTATCAACATGACGAGGTCGGAATTTTACATACAATCGATGTATAGTCTTGACGAGTTTGAATTTCTTTTTTTTAATATTGTAAACAATGACGTTATTATTAATCAACGAGAGGACTACCGTTGCTGCTTGGTCAATCGGAGCAGGTGGTTCTGGCAACTAGGATAATCTCAAATGAAAAACGAACAATCATACCTTTGGGATAATACTCAAACTTTCGTATAACAGGATACTTTTTTAGAAATTTTCGACAATTACGGACATGGCAAGCTGTAGAAAAGAAGTTCAATTTTTGAACAAAAAAAGTATAATAATTTATTATTAACCAATAAATAAACTTATCAAAAAATCGTCCGATCATACGAATGAAAATGTTATAAACGCTGCTCTGTTCAAATTTGACGTGAATTGGACGAATAGATTGCGAGAGACGATTTACTCCGTTTCATGAAACATAGTTTCAAGAAGAGCGCAAAAGAAAAAATAGTATCTATATATTAGGGTAGCACAATTTTGAGCTCTATTTTTTTTCTTCTTCTCAGCCCCAATTATCTACTTTAAAGGAACAAAAAAATTGTCGCGAAAGCTGCCAGCGATCAAAAAATATTTAGAGGGTGCCCAAGCCTCCCAAATATTCAAATTTTCATTAATAAACCGATTTTTTGTTCACTTTTCGCTCATGAATTTTACGCTTTATAATTGTTTAATCAAACTTGCGAAAGCTCTGGCCGGTCAATGAATATTTAGTGGTCGCTCAAGAGCTTCGACATTTTCAATTTTCGCCAATTTTTTTTTACTCTTCTCACTCATAAATTTGACGCTTTGAAAAATTGAAAAAAAAATTATTCGTTTTTCTTGAGAGATAGGTTTTTCAAATTTACCTCACACTACTAACCCAAGAATTGTAATCTTTGTTCTCATAGAATAATTCTTTAATGCTCTTGTCCGTAAACAAAATTATTGGTCCCCCGTTTTATCGGGTTAGAAGTGTGAGGTAAATTAAAAAAAATCCGTTTCTAAAGAAAAAAAGGATTCATTGTTTTGAAAATTTTACAAAGTGTTAAATTTATGAGTTCGAAGAGAAAAAAATTGGCGTCAATTGGAAATTTTGAAGCTCTTGAGCGACCACTAAACATTCATTGGCCGGCAAGAGCTTTCGCAAGCTTAATTTTAAGATTATAAAGCGTAAAAGTCATGGGTGAGAAGTAAGCGAAAAATAAATCGATTTTTTTAATGAAAACTTGAATTCTTGGGAAGCATAAGCGACCTCGAAATATTTTTTGACCGATCGCAGCTTTCGCGACAATTTATTTTTCCTATAAAGTAGATAATTGGGTGGTGAGAAAAAGGAAAAAAAGAGCTAAAATTTGGCCACCCTAATATATATATATATGCCCTTATTTTCTCAATGTCGACTGCGTTGTGGTTCGATTAATGGCAAATCTACCCTCGCCTTCAGCTATCGTTGTTTTTTTTAAGGTTATGCGGCCAATTTTCCATAAAATACGGCAAAAGGTCCGCACTACCTCGAACTGTGGGGTGTTTACCCACTGTCATACTCTGTTCATGCGCCTGGAATCTATAGCGAGTTCATCTCGCTCGTTCAAAGGCTAATCGCTTCTCACGCTCAGCCTCCGGCTCAGCAACAAGTACCCCAGCCTGTCAGAGACTTGCGCATGTGTCTCTTTCAGTTTCTTGTTAGCCTTGTCCTTTTAGCATCCATCGACGTTTTACGAAAATTACTCCTTTTACGAAATGAATAAACAAATAAATTATACACGGGTCATATGTTTTCGATATCGAACGATCTCGTTAAACAACCTCCTCCCTTTTATTCCTCGTAGATATCGCCTTTTAAATTGGCTTATAATAAGATAGTTCTTTTTCAGTACATTCAGTTATCTTGCTTTTGACAGGCAATTTCAAAATAAACATATTCAATTTTCGACACACCAGTCGCTTGTAATCTGACCATCTTTGGTTCTCGTGATTGACAGTCCCGATTAACATCAGTCAATTGAGTAAACGCTACTTTCACATACCAAGTTATATTTCATTTTTTGATATATACATCATATATTGCCCTGATCATTCAATTATAATAGTAAATCTTGTTATATTTTTTTCGCAGTTATAGTAAATCTTGTTTTATTTTTTAGATACTAAGAAATCGTCCGAAAAGTAAAATAACATAGAGAAACCTTGAAATACCTTCAGTGATACTCAAACTGGAATGAAAAGCAATTAAACTGATTATTTTGATTAAAAGTATATTTTATTCAAAACAAACATACTTTATCACTTCATACACATCATTAACAGTACCTGGATTTAGTAGAACATCAGTTCAATCAGCTGAAAACACCTATTTCAGCTAACCCCAGGCACTGTTTCGATTGACCTCGCCACAGGGTCAAATGAAACATTTTCCACGGGTTTCTACATAGTTTCTACCTAAGTTAAGGGCATATAAGAGACGGAATGAATAATGCTTTCATATAGCCAGATAATCTAGCTATAATTAAAGCCCACTACCAAACAGATAGGGTATAAAATGAAGTCACGCTAACCGATTTTCTCAAAAACATTCCAATTGACCCCAGCTTACCCTAATACGCAGCAGTCGAAGTCCTTTTTCTGGCTCCGAGCTATTCTTCTGTGGGAGATTCATCGCAATCGACTCAGTAGATATTGAGTCGCAATTGCGCAAAAATATACACACAATGATTGTTCTTTTTTTCAAATACTATTTTTCTATTATATTTCGTTCACACAAACGATCTGTAACTAATTTATGTAAAAATTTAAAAAATGACCAAGTACGGTGCATGCTAAGATGCAACTATGTATGTAAGGTACCTACGGATAATAAGGCCTGTCGTCTAATAAAGCCAATCGAACCATAATCGTATTTCGAATCAGCGCTTTCGCTCAAGACTACACACGCAAGCGCATAACGCACGAAGATGTCGCCACGAGCTGGCGCATGCGCGATAACCCGCTCCCCGCCTACAGTGTTGCATCATAAATTGTGAGGGACCGTCGCGCGGCGCGAATAATAAAAATCGTTTCGGATCAATCGTAAGTATTTCTTAGAATATTACACTTAGCTATATAAATTTGCTGTCCATTTGTCTATTACTTCATGTTTCTATGATATTAAATATTTGAATGAGCTATCGTGGTCTGAATATTTTTCATTTTGATTTTTCTACAGACGTAATCGACGGGTATTAAGGCCTACCAAATTTCACCATAGACCTTATTATCTTCTCTCTTCTTGTAACAAGGTTGGTTGTTTTTAAATGGATCTTTCATTACTTTGCAGATGCTACATATGTAAATAAGATGTGAATTTGGTTCCTGATTGATTAATCTCCATTTTTAGTACCTACGGGAAGCTTTTACCGTATGGTTCACGGTAATTCGAGTTCGGACGACGATGAAGACAATGTGCCGCTCACTCGGCTCAGAGCGGCATTTCGTCAACTTATGCCCTCACCAGTAAAAGTTACAGAAAAAAAACCTACGGTTAGGCGAAAAGCCATAAATTACAGAGGAACTCCGGTCACGAAAGCTCTGTTTAATAGAAATAATGAAGATGAGAAAAAAATAAAAAGACCTCCACCACCAAAGGCAACTGTGGTTCACAGAAGCAAGCGAGTTGGTACTGTCATGACTGTGAAGAGGACAGGACAGCTGACATGATAGAGTGCGCAAAATGCGGAAAGTGGTACCATGAAGAATGCATCGGTTTGTCGCTTGAAGATACCGCTGACTTTAAGTGCCCTGATGGCTGTTAAATGTGCAAATGTATAGTTTATATGCGCTTCTGAAATGTAATTTGTGCGTTTCTATGATTGTTGATCGGAAATACCAAATGTATAACATCCAGATTAATTATTTAAGTATGTTAAAGCCGTAGGCCTTATTACCCTACCATAGTAAAATAAGACCTACTAGCGAGGTTTTTAAAAACATTCAATTTTGTTTTTGTTTATGATGGAAGTTGCCATTTTTGTTTATATTTTATAATCATTGATACAGAAGTTCGATTATCATTAAAAACCTCTCGATAAAATTAAATATTTTTCATTTTATCGCAAATCTCGCTTAGGGAGGCCTTATTACCCGCAGGTACCTTACACATGCACGAGAACAGGCGGAGATGGTGTACATATAAAAATCATTGCCGAAAAGGAGATCGCGTATTATAACTCGGTAGGAAAGTGGTAACGGACTAAAGAATTTCGGAGGTTCCAAATGGACGAAAGATCGTGCGAGAAGGAACGATGATCACTTCGTGTGTGGCCTCTTTGACTCACGCCGTGTCCTCTCCGTCCTGCGTATTTCCTTGAACGCGGAAAGAATCTGTCGCATACCTGCCCAAGCGTATCGAGCTCCGGCGCCAAAAAAAGTGCCTCGTCCTGTCGAGTTCTCTCTCTCTCTCTCTCTCTCTCTCTCTTGGTCCTGATAACGAACCTCGTCGCACATGAGAAAGAGAGAGAGAGAGAGAGAGAGAGAGAGAGAGAGAGAGAGAGAGAGAGAGAGAGAGAGAGAGAGAGAGAGAGAGAGAGAGAGAGAGAGAGAGAGAGATAGAAAGACAGACAGACAGACAGACAGACATAACGAACATCCACTTATTCCGCCTCATCTGCTTCTTATCTAAAGGATTTCGAACGACTTCCGAGTCCCTCTCGTATCGCTCCTCCGTCTCGTTTATCGCTAATAGCACTCATTATCCACATCTATTGCATTCTCCCGGGGCTTAAAAAAAACGACTGTACGAAAATCGTGACAGTCGAAAAAATGAAGTTCCCGAACTTTGCTCTATTTTCCGCTAACGCACTTTGATGCAGCGCTGAACGCGGAACTATCTTACTCGAGCGCGCCCCCATCATTTTTATTCGATCACTCATATGAGCGTATGAACGTGTGAGAAACATCCGACAGTGTTATTATTGTCTATAAAGCGCGAGGACGACATTCCGCGACGAAACGCTGCTGCCGCGTTTATGTATATAATACGAGAGCGCTCGCGCGCACGTCGCTATAAACTATAAAGGATTCTATATCCGTACGCGTTACGAAAATAGACTTCCGGTTCCCGTCTCCGGCCGAGTCTGCTACCGACCTGTGCGTCAGAGCCTCGACGGCTTTTCGAGACCGTAAGGCGGCTCTCTTCCGGGACGAACCGTATATACATACTCGAGCCTCCATCTTCTCATCCGTCGTTACGCTGCTTTTCTTCCTCCTTTGCTTACAAAATCACGTCTGTGGAAGCGGCTAAATCGAATTAAAACTTGCAAGGAACATCACTGAAGGGTCCGCCTCCAATTTTGTTGAAACTCATATGTGATAAAGCATTGAAAACAATGAGACACGGACTTTTTCTTATCTGCGAAAAACGTTTTTGCGAGGGAAAAACGACCCCTCAAAGAACAGCGTGACACCCCTCAATTTAATTTTCTTTCAATTGTTCTATAGTGGATTGTTTGTCGCTTTACATTAGAAGAATTTTGGTTTTTGCTTCATTCAGATCGGTGGACTTGTGGGTGAAACTGCCAAACCACCCCTCGAGACGCCTTTCTTTGAAGGGGGGTTTTCTCGCTTAAAACCGTGTCCCCGCAGATAAAAAACATACCTGTCTAATAGTTTTCAATGCTTTATCACATATTTGGGTTTATACAAAATCGACGCCGGACAGTTAAGTCATGTTCCTTCTTAGAGTATGTTTTATTATTAGTTTTTGCTGTTACATAGTATTTATTTTGTTTTATTAATCAAGAAAAATGCCGGATGTATGGCACGGTCTTCTAAACGGGTTGCGGCGGATGTTGTCAGCCGGCTATATATATATATATATATATATATATATATATATATATAACTACCGGGAGAACTCCAAAGAACCATGAACAGGGTGTCGTATTATGGATGGATAATCCCGCAACTGCCCGTGCCCAAATGTGACCAGGCATTCCCGATTCTACGTATGGTCCAGGCCTGACTTGCTTCGTCCGATTTACCTAACCGGGGAACAGACCAGGAATATCACTAAATCTTTTCCTGAGCAGAACATTCACATTTCTTGAATATTAAATCCCGACGCATTATGCAATAATACTTTTTGCGTCATCAACGATATTAATAATTAAATATAACAATATAATAACATTTATTGTAATCGTATGTTCCGTTTTATTATCATATTATTTTCTTCGGCAATAGTCGATGCCTGACAATGCAATCATAAATAGTTAATTATGATGGTTGATGAAAATTATATGCTGATATAATGCAGGATATAATTACAATAAATGTAATCATATTATCACGGTAAATTATTAATATTTATAGTCCATCGCCGACGTTAATTTTATTTCATTTTTCTTGTCCTCTATATATCAACAAAAGTATTTTGGGGAGGAATTTATCGGCGTTTCGAAAAAAAAACTAAAGACGTTATCATAAATAACAGTATAACAATACATGTAACGACTTAAACGTTACAGATTTGTTTGACTCTCTCAACCGGATTGATTCAATCGACGGATTTCAATCAGACCATCCTGACTTCCAGATGAATCAATGAACGATCTTTCATCTATAATAATAAAAATGACGCTTCTATATATGGAATTCGAGGCTTTTCTATGTGTATACGTTTTTCTGTCCCTTTGCCTATCAGGAAATGCGAGCAAGCGTATGTATACACTCATATACTACCTTATCAAGTAGAAATGGCATGCCAATTGACCAACAAACAATATGTTGTCGAAATACTAAATTGAATACATTACGGACTTTACCCCCTTAAGGATTCCAAAAACGCCGACACGTCATTTTTAATTTCCTCGTTTGTTCCTGGTTATTTCCTGATCTATTTCCTACAACTTTCCTGGTCATTACTGGCGCGTTCTCCGGCGCGCTCTGATCAGTTCTCGATCTACTCCCTACGGCTTTCCTGGTCATTTAGTGCTTGTTCCCCGGCCCCTTTCGTGATCAGTTCCCCAGAAAGGGAACGGCGCATCGGGACTTAGCCTTAGACCCTTTACATTGCGAACCATAGAGTCTAATATTATCTAGGGAAATCAGATCAGGGCAGTACTTTTTCCCGACACAAATTTCTACATGGGTGTCGATAGGTCAGATCATGTTCTACTATATGCTGGAATTTCACGGTCCCACGGTTTTCGGGATAAAAATCATCTGCTTGAGGATTTTTGGCATGCCATTTCTACAAATGATAAATTCTTTTTACCCGGTTTTTTAAATACACTTGGTTATTTGTTTTATCTAGAAAAGTCCTTTTTAACCTTAAATGTTAATGGAACTTTATGATAAAAGATCTTATGCAGAATTTTCGTACAAACCAATTCAACCATCCGACTTTGATAGCCTGCAGTGTAAAAAAATGTACTACGCATATCGTGCCAATTACTTTAAAAAGTTGCTTAGTTTTTGTCGATTCATCATTTGTATAAATGTATAAATGACATGCGAAAACCCAAAAGCTGATGATTTTCTTCAATAAATAACATGAGGCCCAAAATCACAAACACTGTGGGACTTTTACTAAACTGAAATTCCAGCATACAGTAGGACATGATCTGACCTATCGACAGTTGCATGATTATCCATTCACAACAGGACACCCTGTATATTTAAGATGAAAGTACGACTATTTTGTTTTTAATTCCATTAACTGTTTCATCGACGCTAGAAATTCAAAAATATTTGTACTTGCCTATATCATTATTCTAACGAGTACCGAGACCCGAAAATTGGTGCCCGTTTGAAAAAGATTGTGTACACTGTCTCGAGGTAACGCTATATATTTGAGGGCTAGCCGTGTTTCTGATACTCGATCGATCTTATATGCGCGGAAGAGAAAGGTAGAGAGAAAGAAGGAGTGTGAAGGGTTCATTCATCTTTGCGGACATCTCGCTGCCTCCAACGATGTCCTATCCTTATGCTCTTCCTCTCTCTCTCCCTCTCTCTCCTGCCCCTCTTTTATGATCCGAGAGTACAAAGTCAGAGGCCCATTATCCTCTCAAACGTCGGACGTATCGGAGTTGCATTGTCGGTTCGTTAGTAAGGTCACTGCTCAAGTTTTTTCTTCCTTTTTTCCCCCAACAATCCTCAAGGCGTCCACATTTTGCCCTTTGAATTTTTTTCTCCCTTCACCGGACGAAGGCATCATTCGCTCGTGGTGGCTGTAAATTCGTTTTCTTCTGCTGATCGAAGAAAATGGACCTTCCATTCTTCCTTTAAAGGATGTTTTTTTTGGACGAAAAGTGATCGTACTACAGCTGTTTCCGCCGAAATTATTCGAAATAAAAATGTACGATTATCCTGAAAAAATATATGGTTGCTCGACGATATTGATATATTGTCCAAACCAATTATCTCGAAGAATTACGTTACAAGACAGGCGCACGTGTCCGAGAGAAAAAATGTCGACGCGCGTTTTGTTGGAGAAACGCATACGGATATACCGAATCACTTGGTGCGCGCATGTTTGTCGCTCACGCGTAGGAGATATACGGTGAACAACGAAGGGAATGGTTGCTTGATGGTTTCTCATCGATCAGCCGTCTCCGGTGTGAGCGCTCGCGATGTACCATCCATTAATAACCATTTACACGATCCTACCTCTCCCTCCTCACATCACGTGTGTACATATACACGTACATACGATAATACACACACACAAGCGCGCGTCCTCGGGTTTCAACCCGATCATGGTACGAACACCAACGGTAATCGCGCGATCAGCCCCAACTAACCTACTCACGACTATGTAAAATCATGTATCGTCTACTCCACGCCATTTCAATTGTTTTTCTCCTTTAGTTCCTATCTTACCGCGTCGACAATCTCGCCTTCATTAGTTTTCACAAGTCAGAACAATAAATCGACAAAAAAACCCAACACCCTGTAGGGAAGGCTGGGGCTGGTTGTGACATTTTTACGTAAGGTACCTGCGGGTAATAAGGCCTACCTAATCGAGCTTTGCGATAAAATGAAAAATATTTAAATTAAACGAGGGTTTTTTTAATAATAATCGAACTTTTGTATCAATGATTATAAAATATAAACAAAAATGGCAATTTCCACCATAAACAAAAACAAAATTAAAACTTTTTAAAAACCTCGCCATATTTTACTATGGTAGGGTAATAAGGCTACAGCTTTAACATACTTAAATCATTAATTTGGATGTTATACATTTGTTATTTCCGATCAACAATCATAGAAACGCACAAATTACATTTCAGAAACGCATATAAACGATGCATTTGCACATTTAACAGCCGTCAGGGCACTTAAACTTAGCGGTATCTTCAAGCGACAAACCGATGCGTTCTTCGTGGCACCACTTTCCGCATTTTGTGCACTGTATCATGTCAGCTGTCCTGTCCACTTCACACCCATGACAGTACCAACTCGCTTGCTTCTGTGAACCACGGTTGCCTTTGGTGGTGGAGGTCTTTTTATTTTATTTTCTTATCTTCATTATTTTTATTGAACAGAGCTTTCGTGACCGGAGTTCCTCTGTAATTTATGGCTTTTCGCCTAACAGTAGGTTTCATTTCTGTAAATTTTACTGGTAACGGCATAAGTTGACGAAATGCCGCTCTGAGCCAAGTGAGCGGCACATTGTTTTCATCGTCGTCCGAACTCGAAGTACCGTGAACCATACGCGAAAAGCTTCCCGTAGGCACTAAAAATGAAGATTAATCAATTAGGCACCAAATTCACACCTTATTTACCTTTGTAGCATCTTAAAAGTAATGAAAGATCCATTAAAAAACAACCAACCTTGTTACAAGAAGAGAGAGAATACAAGGCCTATGGTGAAATTTGGTCAGCCTTAAAACCCGTCGACTATGTCTGTAGAAAAATCAAAATGAAAAATATTCAGACCACGATAGTTAATTCAAATATTTAATATCATAGAAACATGAAATAATAGAGAAATGCACAGCAAATTTATATAGCAAAGTGTAATATTCCAAGAAATACTTACGATTGATCCGAAACGATTTTTATTGTTCGCGCCGCACGGCAGTCCCTCACAAAATGTATGATGCAACACTGTAGGCGGAGGGCGGGTTATCGCGCATGCGCCAGCTTGTGGCGACATCTTCGTGCGTTACGCGCCTGCGTGTGTAGCCTCGAGCGAAAGCGCTGATTCGAAATACGATTTTCGTTCGATAGGCTTTATTAGCCGACAGGCCTTATTACCCGCAGGTGCCTTTTCTTCACATAAAGGATTTCATATAAAGGAATTAATAAGCTTTAAGGCAGGAGTCTCGCTACGTGGTAGTCAAATGACGGTTTATTAATCGTTGAAACAAAACAAAATGTAAGAAATGCTTTCAGTATCGCAAAAATCTTTGAGCGAAAAAAACTTCACGCATACAAACTCAACCCTAATTATATTTCGTAATTTATTATTAGAAATAATTTAGAATTGCTGATTTGATTCAGTTACGATTAGCTGTAAACAGCGATATATATGCAAGTTTCCTGGTACGGCGTTTATGTGGCAGCGCTGCATTTTCAATATTTTATATATGTATATTCGTCGCCATCACCATCTTCAAATGGAGCGACACAATATTCGGTGCGAACAGGGCATTGATAAAGGACAGTTTATTTATCGAAACAGAAAACGGTGGCGAAAAAATATTTTCGCATCGAAAAAAAGGTCTTGGATACGACAGAAAAGTACAATTTCTCAGGTCGTCGAGTAGTTGAATTAGAGTACCTCGCGGAAGAATTATGGTGCATACTATATTTTATGAATTTTTGTTTTTTGTATGTTATGTACAAATGATTATGTTTTATAAATAAAATATATGCAATGAAATAACTTGTGTTTTCAATTGCACTTTGAGAGTGCTATTTGCTTAATTCACATAATAAACAAAATTAATATCTGTAGAATAGTAATTAAATTTTCTTAAAAGTGTATATAGTTGCTCAGAGCAAGATAAACATATAATCTACTTCGGGCATTCTCGGTAATATATATATATATATATATATATATATAATCTACTTCGGGCATTCTCGGTAATATATATATATATATATATGTTGCCGAGAGCTCCCGAAAGGTATACCGGGTACATGCTCACGAGCAAGGTTGCCAAGTGTATTCAACTACTTCGCGGCGGTCGGTCTTCTGCTATTTAATAAAGTTTTTATGGAGTTCTCTTCGAATCATTCGGTGAACGTATATTTTTATAATCACGTTGGAATCTTCAGATTCTAATATACAATATTAATGCTATCAAATCGATAGCTGGATGAATTCCGTAATTACAATGTTGACGGAACGGGTTTCCCATAAAACGACGGGTTAATTTTTTCATTTTCAACCTAATATTACTTGTTGAAATCTTCGGTAAGGTATAAAATATTTTCACTGTATAAACGTTCATCACATAAACTGATATATATTTTCAAATCAAGGATTTATCTAATAACGACTGTAGCGAGACACCTACCTTAAATACGTGACTAAACTACAGGGTGTCTCAAAATTACCTGACATTTAAAAAAGCGCGCCATTTTTTTTCGTGGCGAACATATAGTTCTAATCTTTGACAACTGGCATGAGCAAGTATTGAGGTTTAGTCATGGAGAATTACACGATCAAGTAACGCAAAGAAATTGTGAAAATTGACTACAAATGCAGAGCGGAACAATGCAGTTGTTGAGGGCGAAATTTTATGGTCGTGTTATCTCGCGCCGCGGCGATGTGAATTGGTCACCAAGATCGTGCGATTCGACGCCATTTGACTTTTTTCTTTGGGATTTTCTGAAAGGAAAAGTGTATGCCAATGGTCCACATACCATTCCGGAACTCAAGGAAGTAATTGGACGCACCATTAATGAAATTAGTTCGCCATTATGACAAAATGTTATTGAAAATTTTGTCATAAGAGTGACCGTTTGCAAACAGGGACGAGGCGGTTATTTATCGGATATTGTGTTTCACACATAACCTCCATGTTTGTACCTTATATTAAAATAAAAATATTCGTACTTTTCAAATGAATAATACGTTTTATTAATAAATTAAAATGTCGGATCATTTTGAGACACCCTTTATTAGTAATTAATGTTTAAAATAAAAATGACGGTGTATCTTGTTGCCCCGCACCGTGGTTAATTGTGGTAAGATGTGCCAAGAAATAGACAGGCTTACTAATCAGGCGTTCATTTTGACAATCATCATTGGAATCATTGTTTTTTCCATACAAAATATGCAGGCATTAAACAGTCTTTAGATAGCTAGCCTACTAAAAAAATCCGAAAATTTTAACTTTAACACAAAATATAATCAATTTAATCTTGAAAACAATAATAATAATCGACTTAGAGTAATCAAACTCGAAAAAGAGACTAAACCACAAAGTAATTGATTAGAATAATGAACATCGCAATTAAGGCTGGAGTCTGAATTAGAAGGTCCAAAAAAGCGTTTTTGCGGGAATTTTTTTAGAAAAAAAAAACAAGTGAGCCCAGCAACCATTGAGGTATCTTTTCATGTATATTTTAAAGGTATAAAAAAATGTCAACATGAATTAATAAATGACTGTAGATTTATCAGCCTCTTCCATGTGCGTCTTGCCACTGCAGTCCCCAATCGGTGGGAAAGATGCAGCTCGTAATTCTTGGCTGCAACAAAAAAAAACAATAAAATTTTCAAATGTCATTTATTTTTCTTCTGGGTGAATTGAGAAAAAGCTGAAAAAATCGTGAAATTATAACTTTTCTCAGGTCTGAAAAAAATGTGTTGAAAGAAAAACACTTTAACGTGTTATCAAAATGATTTAAAAAGACTTTTTCAATGACTTTTTTCACTCACTCAGAAGAGATTTTCATACTGAAGAAAGTAAACTTCGGTTTGATTCAATAGGTGGCATAGTTTTTTTGCTATCACGCCCGCCAATTTGGAAAAACCGTGAAAATGAAAACCGGACAAAACGCGCTTCAAAGTTTTCAATAGGAGGAAATATCAATATCAAATATCAATCGCTTCTCTGCTTTTGGCCTTCTATCTTCGAAAATATTTTCAATTGGCCTCTGTAACTTTGTCAATATATTCTTGGATAGTTTATCAATCGATTCAAGCAATTAAAAAAAAAACGATTTTTCGGACCTTCTAATTCAGGCTCCGGCCTTAAACACATAAAACGTCGTGATTCCCTAGTGACACACTTCACGTGGGCCCCATTATTGCAACTCGTGCACTGGACCCATTCTTCACCACGGCGACTTTGATCGAATGTACCAGACAGACGAGACAAAAACATTTCTCATCTTCCTCTTCTTCAGAATCTTCCTTTTTTCCACCTTCCTTCTTGTCTTTCGTTTCCTTTGAAGGGCCTTTGGCATTACCTTTTTTGTTTTGCTCCTCAGCTGAGGTGCTCTTCACTGGATATACTAGATGGGGGGGGTTCTAACATGTTACTACCCACCCCCGATTTTTGTAACTTCTAGCCCCATCACCAAAATTGATCATTCAAAACTTGACGATATTTTTTCAGATGATCTTAACTACTCTTACCGACACGATTGTAATAATGATCTTAACTACTCTTACCGACCGACGGTAATAACAATAGCAGCAGATATGGACCAAAATTACTGAATATGAAAAAAGTTACAAATCTGCATTAACTTCACACCAACGTGAAGCGCAACGTTGCCGCATCTTTCCTCTCTCTTTCCAACGTTTCTGTAGCTTGACTTCATGACTGGAAATTTCCGCTGTAACTTTGCGCTCCAGTCTCCCCTAGTTCTGGGTTGACTATATGACCATCGAAACTGTCTTCCTTCACCTTTGCAAACATTTTTGCAGTATAGCGAGTAAATCTATTAATTCTTGAAGTTCGTTTTTTTTAAACCAAACTTTTGCTTCGACCCGTTGATAGCATCGTGACAGGTTCCTCATTTGAATGCAGTTTGAATTTATGTTCCTTTTTCCCGAAAATATCGTTGTGCCCGCGTTTCCATCTCCTACACTTGATTTCCTATTTTCCATTGGACGCGCGTACACGGTTCTAGTTACCGCGACGCCTGTATGTCCGGCATGAAGAAAGAAGGAAAAAAAACTGCGTCCGTGTACCCATTCCCCTTGAGAGTATACGGGCGACGTAAATAATCGACGAAAAAGCATCGAAACCGTCGTTTTCTAACAGTACGCCGTCCCATGAATGAGTTTCATTCACGATCGAACCCCTTTGACTGCGCGATTCGTATGGAGCGCAACACCACCGTACGATAACGCGTAAGACAGGGACGGAGAAAAATGATGTCGTTGCTTCATTCCTCTACAAATCTACGCCCTCCTCCCCCTCGCTCTCTGTGCTCTAACTCCAATCCTATCGCTTAGTTGACATATCCGTTCGAGTTGGTGCAACCATGGCAAAAAGTACGTGGCCGCACTTCCTTTTTCTAGCGAATGTATGGTAGACGTCCTCGTCTCAATTGCTTGACTCATTTTCACTGTAAATATCAGTGTAACACACACACACACACACACACACACACACACACACACACACACACACACACACACACACACACACACACACACACACACACACACACACACACACACACACACACACACACACACACACACACACACACACACACACACACACACACACACACACACACACACACACACACACACACACACACACACACACACACACACACACACACACACACACACACACACACACACACACACACACACACACACACACACACACACACACACACACACACACACACACACACACACACACACACACACACACACACACACACACACACACACACACACACACACACACACACACACACACACACACACACACACACACACACACACACACACACACACACACACACACACACACACACACACACACACACACACACACACACACACACACACACACACACACACACACACACACACACACACACACACACACACACACACACACACACACACACACACACACACACACACACACACACACACACACACACACACACACACACACACACACACACACACACACACACACACACACACACACACACACACACACACACACACACACACACACACACACACACACACACACACACACACACACACACACACACACACACACACACACACACACACACACACACACACACACACACACACACACACACACACACACACACACACACACACACACACACACACACACACACACACACACACACACACACACACACACACACACACACACACACACACACACACACACACACACACACACACACACACACACACACACACACACACACACACACACACACACACACACACACACACACACACACACACACACACACACACACACACACACACACACACACACACACACACACACACACACACACACACACACACACACACACACACACACACACACACACACACACACACACACACACACACACACACACACACACACACACACACACACACACACACACACACACACACACACACACACACACACACACACACACACACACACACACACACACACACACACACACACACACACACACACACACACACACACACACACACACACACACACACACACACACACACACACACACACACACACACACACACACACACACACACACACACACACACACACACACACACACACACACACACACACACACACACACACACACACACACACACACACACACACACACACACACACACACACACACACACACACACACACACACACACACACACACACACACACACACACACACACACACACACACACACACACACACACACACACACACACACACACACACACACACACACACACACACACACACACACACACACACACACACACACACACACACACACACACACACACACACACACACACACACACACACACACACACACACACACACACACACACACACACACACACACACACACACACACACACACACACACACACACACACACACACACACACACACACACACACACACACACACACACACACACACACACACACACACACACACACACACACACACACACACACACACACACACACACACACACACACACACACACACACACACACACACACACACACACACACACACACACACACACACACACACACACACACACACACACACACACACACACACACACACACACACACACACACACACACACACACACACACACACACACACACACACACACACACACACACACACACACACACACACACACACACACACACACACACACACACACACACACACACACACACACACACACACACACACACACACACACACACACACACACACACACACACACACACACACACACACACACACACACACACACACACACACACACACACACACACACACACACACACACACACACACACACACACACACACACACACACACACACACACACACACACACACACACACACACACACACACACACACACACACACACACACACACACACACACACACACACACACACACACACACACACACACACACACACACACACACACACACACACACACACACACACACACACACACACACACACACACACACACACACACACACACACACACACACACACACACACACACACACACACACACACACACACACACACACACACACACACACACACACACACACACACACACACACACACACACACACACACACACACACACACACACACACACACACACACACACACACACACACACACACACACACACACACACACACACACACACACACACACACACACACACACACACACACACACACACACACACACACACACACACACACACACACACACACACACACACACACACACACACACACACACACACACACACACACACACACACACACACACACACACACACACACACACACACACACACACACACACACACACACACACACACACACACACACACACACACACACACACACACACACACACACACACACACACACACACACACACACACACACACACACACACACACACACACACACACACACACACACACACACACACACACACACACACACACACACACACACACACACACACACACACACACACACACACACACACACACACACACACACACACACACACACACACACACACACACACACACACACACACACACACACACACACACACACACACACACACACACACACACACACACACACACACACACACACACACACACACACACACACACACACACACACACACACACACACACACACACACACACACACACACACACACACACACACACACACACACACACACACACACACACACACACACACACACACACACACACACACACACACACACACACACACACACACACACACACACACACACACACACACACACACACACACACACACACACACACACACACACACACACACACACACACACACACACACACACACACACACACACACACACACACACACACACACACACACACACACACACACACACACACACACACACACACACACACACACACACACACACACACACACACACACACACACACACACACACACACACACACACACACACACACACACACACACACACACACACACACACACACACACACACACACACACACACACACACACACACACACACACACACACACACACACACACACACACACACACACACACACACACACACACACACACACACACACACACACACACACACACACACACACACACACACACACACACACACATGGATAATTCCACCAATTCTGTGTCAAAGTTGTACCGGGTGGTCTGAATTTAGCAAAACTAAGAAGGTTATCTGAAATGTCATATTAAAACAAACATCCATGATTTTTTTCGAATTTTTTTATCCAATAGTTTTTGAGTAATGGCGACTCACAGTTTTCAAACTTTGTAAAACACCAAATTTTCAAATGCCCATAACTTCTTTCCAATTATAGCTAGAAAATTGTTTAAAAAACGATTTTTTAGAGAAAAACATAAACTTTTTGAAAAAAATATGCTGAAATTATGGGTTGTTTTAAAAATTACGAAAATCCCGTTCAAATGATAAATATCGATTTTTCGGGCCTTGCCCCATTTTTTCCGGTTTTAAAAGTATTTTTTTCGAAAAGTTCAGAATTTTTTACATCGAAATAGATTTTAAACAAGATGGGATCTCTAAAACATCAGTCTCAGAAAAATTAAATAAAATTATTTCCCAATTTTTTTAATTTTATTTGATAATGAAAATCATTGTTATTATTATTTTTATTTTATAAATATGTAAGTGAGAGATTTTATAACCTAAGAACCAACAGTAGCTATTAAAATTGAATGATAATTTTTTTTAGTTTGCTTATGTGACATGACATTACCTTATAAAAACTCTGAATGTTTATTTACGTAATAAATGCCACTAAAGATTTAGGTTGAATTTCATTTTCCATGACATTTATTTGAATCAACCTTAAATCGTTAATGGCATTTTTATGCCATTTTTATAAGGTATTTAGAAATAAATTTTTATAAGGTAATGTCATGTCACATAAGCAAATTTAAAAAAAAATCATTTGATTTTAATAGCTACTGTTGGTTTTGAGGATATAAAATCTCTCACGTACAAATGTATAAAATAAAAAAAATAATAACAATAGTTTTTATTATCAAATAAAATTTAAAAACTTGGGCACAATTTTCATTTAATTTTTCTGCGGCTGATGTTTTAGAGATTCCATCTCGTTTAAAATCTATTTCGACGCAAAAAATTCTGAACTTTTCGAAACAAATACTTCCAAACCCGGGAAAAATGGAGCAAGGCCCGAAAAATCAATTTTTATAGTTTGAACGTCATTTTTGTAATCTTTAAAACAACCCGGAATTTCAGCATATTTTTTTCACAAAGTTCATGGTTTTCTCTAAAAATTCGTTTTTTAAAAATCGTTCTAGCTATAATTGGAAAGAAGTTACGGGCATTTGAAAATTTTGTGTTTTACAAAATTTGAAAACTGTGAGCCGCCATTACTCATAAACTATTGGATAAAAAAATTCGAAAAAAATCATGGATGCTTGTTTTAATATGACCTTTCAGGTGACCTTCTTAGTTTTCTTAAATTCAGACCACCCAGTGAAACTTTGACACAGAATTGGTGGAATTACCCATATATATATATATACTGCTGGCCAAAAGTCAGCCAACCAATTATTTGTATACTGTAAGTATAGGAAATTTCACATCGAAATTATTGTTCTTTTTTTTTAAACCAAGGGGGAGGGGAAGCTTTTGGCTAGCAGTGTATATCATCAATCACTATCCTACATTTATATCTCATATTTGGCTGATTTGTATTAGTATTTTTTATATGCGAGTGGAAGATGACAAATGCATGTTCCTCTTAAGGCGTCTTCTCACTTTAGACGCTAAATAAAGGCTATTTTCATGAAGTATTTTGATATGAATTATTTTGATTGAATTATTTGGCGGACCTTTTTCGAAAATACATGTTTTTTTCACCGTTTCTTAGCAAAAAAATGGCAAATATCATAATTTCAAAAAATCCTTGATATGCCCTCTAGCTATAGTTGTAAAGAATATGTGGTTAAAATTTCATAAGGATCGGTTCAGTAGTTTCGAAGATTTTATCAACAAGCCGTCGAAAAACGTTGTTTCGAGAAAAACGCGTTTGAAGTTTCTAACGAGCAGATGAACGTGCTCAGGTGGTAAAGCAAAGGTTACACAAAAATACAGTTAGATATCATAAAATCGGAGGATTTTATGAAGATCCTCCGATCTTTATAATATTTTAGCATGGTACTTTTAGATATGTATACTTTCGAAAAATGTAACAATAAGAAATCGATTTTTTGAAAATTGTATAGTGAGAAGATCTGGATAACAGCACGTTCTTGGCGTTAAATGTGGTTCAGTCACCCCTGCACCGAAGGTCCGAACTTTGCTTTGTACGCAGCCACTGACAATTTTCAAATTGCAGCGTCAGTTTGTCGGTGTCAGCTGTTCGGCAAAAAAGTTTGCAGAGCGGGCCCTTTTTAGTTGTCAGGATGAATATCTTTTTTTCGGAACGCCTACTATGGGACGATTCTTTATAAAAAAAAGTACCAGTTCTCCAGCGTATCACCCATACATTTTATCAAAAAATATTCAAAAATGCGTTAGTTACTATTTAAGGCGTTAGGCTACTGTAAGGACCCGAAAATCAGGGTTATTAAAAAAATTAATTTTGAACGAATAAGTAAGATGATTAAAAAATCGTTTCAACATTTATGTGTATGTACATTAACGAAGTTGTGTACGAAATTTCATGAAAAAATATTAGTAATCAAAGAAGTTTTAAACAATCTCAAGAAGGACCTTTGAACATGAGGGGCTCACGGTGTACTTGATTTTAGTCACCCGGTTGATCTGAAACAAAAAAAAGACTTTTCTTTTTCTTGAAATAGATCAAATTGGCTACTACTTGACCGACCTTTCTTTGTTATTGTGTTTTGATCATTAATAAAAAGTTTAAATATTTCTCGAATTTTCGAGAAAAAATGACTTCATCATTGTTAATAACAAAGGGGGTAGCCGGTTAAGGGGGGTCTGACGGCCCCCACCGAGTTTGATCGAATCGACCCAAAAACCTGAAAGAGGGCTGAAAAACAAAATTTTAGAGATATTTTTTAACCCCCTAAACCCTTATGAAAACACCATAATCGCAAAAAATGCGTTTTTTTTATGTTTAATTTTTTTTCGAGCTTTCAAATGCATTTTAAAGCGGTTTTAACACAACCAAAATTTTGTTTCAGATGTGTAGACATGCCCTGAATTTTTCCAGATTTTTTCGTAAAGTTAAATCATGTGCAACATAATTTTAATGGCATAAAAACCGTAAAAAATCGTCACTTTTTGTATTTAATGCTATGGTTTTTATTGACGTATTAATGGTAAAAAATCGTGCACCATAGCATAGAAAGCTACTATCTTCCTCTACAAAATGACGCTAATTGGGCTCAATTCGGTCGTCTCTAGCGTCCGAAAATCAAACTTGAATAAATTCCGTTTTTATAATTTGAGCATTTTCAGTTACGAAAATGACACAAAATCATATTTTTCAATTATTTTACTTAATAAAAGTACATTTTGGGGTTTCTGAGGTCGCCGATTACAAATTTGATGTCAAACAGCTAACAAAAAAAAAAATTACACATGTCATCAAATGAAAATGGTATTTGCTATTTCGGTTTTTTCAATAATTAAAAGTCATTGTATTTTAAAAAATCTATTTATTTATAATAATATTACATACATTCATCTAATATATACATTAAACAGACACAAGTAATACATACATTGCAACATGATTGTTATGTTGTTAATCTTCGTCACTGTGTTCTTCAATAACAGGTTCGACATTATCAACGTGAAATAGATTCGTTAGAATTTGAGCTGGGCGGATGATTTTGGACAAATACCGTGCATGACTTAAAAAGTAAATGATTGTTGCAACGTGGGCACAGCAACCAACAGTTCTTAGCCCATTTGCACAATCACATACGTAGTTTTTTATACCGTTATATCCAATACTGTTAGGGTCGTACTGAACGTAACATCTGTATACTTTCTTGTTTATATGTCTTGATTTAACTTCACATTTCAAAATGGTATCGTCCTCCAACAAGTATTGCATATTCAAAAGTCCTTCTTCGGTATACATTTCAGCTAAGTATGAAACAGTTTGCGATAACTGGTACGAGCCAGTGAAAAGGATCTTCAAATCTTGCTCTGTCATTTCCGGAAAGTCTAATACGTCATTTGATGTTAACGGTTTGAAGATCCTTTTCTTCCTATTCCAGTTTTGTTCTTCCACAACTTTCGCTAAAGAATTGTCAACGTCTTTTCTTTTCAACATTTGCTCGGCAATTTGATCTTGTAAATCGGTATCGCAATTCAGTCTTTTTCCAAACTCATTAACCAAAAAATTCGCTACTTTGCAATAAAGCATCGCTGAATCCAACATGTTGTTGTTAAACTGATTATGCAAGAGTTTGAATTTACTACCGATTATACCGTGGACAGCCTCTACCACCCACCTCAATTTCGTAACAAATCGACTTTCGTTTGCTTCATTTGTTGGAAGTTGCTTTCTTTTGCCTTTCAACGCTGGCATCAACACACCGAACCCTTGAGATTCTAACCAATCTTTGACGTCTCTGAACCCCCTGTCAAGTATAAAAACATCCCCTTTTTTGAGGATTGATCTCAAGCCGTTCGGATCACTTAGTACATGTTGTAAGATTTTCGCATCATTCACAATTGCTTCGTACGGTCCGTAAACATCTATTACATATCCATCTGTGGCACAAACTGTGAAGGGTTTACAGAGTGGACACTTTTTCTGACCAGAGAAAGATTTTTTTTGGTAACAATTATTACTACTTTTTTGGTGTCGAAGGTATGAACCATCAGCAATCAAGAGCAGGCGATCTTCAAATCCGTGTAATTTTTTTACGTAAGGCGACGTGTGATTAGCAATTAAATCTTCGCGAGAACATGCCCGAGCTCCGAAACGAAGTGGAAAGACGTCTTTCGCGAATGAATCCAAAACCGATTTGCAATAAGCAGATACTAGTTGTTCAGATTTGATATCGAAAATTGACGCAGTGATTGTGTTGGAATTTCCAGTTCTTAATTTAAAAAGGAATATTAAAAGAGCTTGATTAATACTGCGATTTTGAGAATTTCGCAAAGTGACCAACATGTTTTTTAGAGTCTTGATTTCTGCAACTGTGTATCCAGTTAGCGATTTTATGCGCTCTGCCGATAAATTGTAATCATCTACTCTGTCTAAAATACTGTTGTCGCATTTTTTGGACAGTGCATCCAAAAATAATGCCAACTCTTGAGAACTGATAGTACAAGTATTCGAAAATATTTTCAAGTTTGAAATTTCGTCAACGTACATACGTTCACTGATAAGATGTACAGGACAACAGCGATTGCCTTTTGGAATGAAAATTCGTGAACTTATAAATACCTGTAACCTCGCTTTAAACGGAACAACCGGAGATGTCGTAATTGGAGTAAGACATACGCAACAACATTTGTGAGTCGCGGTAACTCTGTTGAAAGGCATCTCGATCATTTCATAGTCCGGTTCTCTTGGACGAAGAAAGTAAGGAGGGTCCTTAGAAGATTGTGATGACTGTCCTGTGGAAGATCCAGACTCCGACCGTGACAATTGTTGCGAAGACTGTTCCGAAGATTGTTCTGTGTCATCTGATACTGTCAAATTGGAGAGTGTTGATGAATGTCTCTCTACAGGATCGACAGAATTTTGTTCGCGATCAACATCTGGCAGAGGATTTTCCTCGGGATTGACGTTTGGCAGAGGATTTTCTTCGGGATTAAAATCCAACTGAAGATTTTCTTCAGGATCAGAATCACTGCTCGTCGATGGTGAAACCGTTCGGGATTTAGCGATTGCGGAACGACACAGATGACATAAAACGTCACCTTTCTCTACTCGTTTACCTAGTAGTTTAGTATATAAGTGTACGTCATCATCTGAAGAAATGGACTTCTGTTTTCCGGTATCATAACGCAACAATCTGTTGCATCTTATGCACCTTTCACCAGCCGTACATTTTCGTTTTTTCGGTGGCATCGCACAGTTTTTCCTAAAGAAAAAAAAAGAAGATTGTTATTTTTTTTATTATGATTAACAAATTATTTTTTTTTTTTTGAAAAAAATGAAAAAAGTAACTGAAACCCGGAATAAAAAAAAACCATAATTAAAAAAACAAATAGAACAAAAGTAACGAAAATCGAAAGTACATTAAAAATTGTAAATCAAAACAAAAAAAATGTTGAAAACATCGGTAAACAAAACAGAAATAAATTATTGTATTCCAAATCATTTTTTTATTGAAATATCGTTTCGTCTTAGTTTTGTTTTTTTTTTTGCTTTTTTTTAATTCTTTTCATGTGAGTGAACTAAACAACAACTTGAAGTTGACGGCCACCTTCTGTACGATTTCAAGTCGACTATGAGGCAAACGATTGTAGATTGAGGTTATGATTATAAATCAATTTTTATGTTGATTGATATTTAAATTGATATTCAAACTCACCTTAGAATACTGCTTCAATCACTTCGTGTTGAGATAGGCAGGTTAAACGATAAATTAAAAAAACGCTGTTAACAAAACAAATAGATTTGTTTAACGGAGCAGAGCGCGTCGCATGACGTGTGTACTGGACGGCGGCTGAACACAGAGAGAAAGAGAGACCGCGTGGAGCGGGGTTCTCGATGCGTCAGTGCGTAGTGGGCATGCGCAGTACCGTGCGGAGGGGCATACGAGCCTAAGGCCCACGTGGGTACGGTGGCCTTAGGCACTCGGGTACGTGGCTTAATAAGGTACAAGTTGGGATTTTCTCCGCCAGGTGACAGTTTAGTCGGGGAATTCCAAATTTTTTTTCTGAATAATACGTAATTTTTTGTTTGTTAATATAACTATTGACAGCTGTTACGATTAAAAATTCGTGTATAAGAATGAATTTATAATCAGCGACCTAAAAAATCCTTATTAATATCGTTCCCATAGCTTTTTTAAAAAATTTCAAAAATTAAAATATTTTTTCTTCGTTTTGACAGCTGTCATGTGACAAAACTAATTTTTGACATCAAATTTGTAATCGGCGACTTCAGAAACCCCAAAATGTACTTTTATTAAAAAAAATAATTGAAAAATATGATTTTGTGTCATTTTCGTAACTGAAAATGCTCAAATTATAAAAACGGAATTTATTCAAGTTTGATTTTCGGACGCTAGAGACGACCGAATTGAGCCCAATTAGCGTCATTTTGTAGAGGAAGATAGTAGCTTTCTATGCTATGGTGCACGATTTTTTACCATTAATACGTCAATAAAAACCATAGCATTAAATACAAAAAATGACGATTTTTTACGGTTTTTTTGCCATTAAAATTATGTTGCACATGATTTAACTTTACGAAAAAATCTGGAAAAATTCAGGGCATGTCTACACATCTGAAACAAAATTTTGGTTGTGTTAAAACCGCTTTAAAATGCATTTGAAAGCTCAAAAAAAAATTAAACATCAAAAAAACGCATTTTTTGCGATTATGGTGTTTTCATAAGGGTTTAGGGGGTTAAAAAATATCTCTAAAATTTTGTTTTTCAGCCCTCTTTCAGGTTTTTGGGTCGATTCGATCAAACTCGGTGGGGGCCGTCAGACCCCCCTTAACCGGCTACCCCCTTTAAAAACCATGTTGAGTAGAGAAACGTCAATAAAAAATAAACTACTATTACACTGAAAAAGTGTACCAAATTACAAGTCAATCCGTTCATTAGATGTCGAGAAATCGTGTAGACCGTTTTGAAAAACCTATCTTCAAGAAAAACGCGGTTAAAGTTTTACTAGCAGTTCTATTGTTGTAATTTGCTTTTTATGCTTAAACTGTAAAAAAAAGTTATTTTCTTAACTTTCATATTCAAAATTTTGTTATTTTATATCTTACGTTAATGTGGATTTTCCGTATTCCAGAATGTTGAATGTAAGATCGAGAATTTGTTTGATCCAATTGAACCGATATTTTTCGGGCGGAAACCGTTTAAAAACGACCGAGGTCATTTTAACCCGCGTGTGACCACGGTTGGTTGAAAAGGAACCAGAGACGAATAGAAACGCATCGTAGGAATTACTTAAGGTCGTTATGGGGTTTAGCCGTCGGGAATAAAGTACAAGGGGAGCGCTCAATGCTTATGCACGGAGCCGATTTACTGTTACCAACTGTTAGCTTTCAAATAATCGTCATATTAAACGTGCGTTTTCGAACTATTTGTCTACGTATATTTGTAAAAATATGCATCTTTGAACATTCGGTGATTACTTAAGGCGTTACCCCCACTTGTAGCGCAAAAAAAGGCCTTTTTCATGAATTTTTTTAAAGAAAATTACAAAACTTTTTTAATCGATCAATATACCATCTTAAAGAACACATCTTGAAGAACTTTCAGTAATTTTTTTATTGAAAAATATTACATTGTTTAGTGGCAAATGGCCGTCAATGAAATAATGTTTTTATATACACGGTTTGCGGTGACCAACATTGCGGCGAAATGGATCATCTGAAAAAAAAATGCGGATGGATTTAGTCAAATATAAGTATAAACTAGTCTTTAATCGAAGGATTTTAAAAAATATTCATTTTTCACAAAATGGCGGACAGTCAAAGTTAATGGTTCGATTTTAACGAAAAAAAAACGGCCGTTTTTTGGCTATAAAACGGCCATTTTTTTTCGAAAAAAATCGAACGATTAAAGACTACATTTTTATGTATTAAATAAGCCTGCAAAATTTCAAGAAGATCGGTTCATTAGTGTTCGAGTAATCTTAGTCACCGACTTCAGAAATGCCATTTTGAGAAAAACGCGTTTAATGTTTCAATTTCAGTTTACACGAAGAAAATATTTTTTCTTGTAAACTTACATAGAGTCATCTATTCCGGGCATCCAAAAAAACTGCACTTCAAATTGCACTTCAAAAAAATGCAATAAAAAAATCGATTTTTTCAAAATCGCAAGTGGGGGTAACCCCTTAAGTGTTGTCATTACTTTGTATGAATTTGTAATTATAACTTTTTCTCGCTCAATTAACGCGAAACAAATTGGCAACGTCGTAAATCGTGGTATATCATAATTCCCAGATTGGCAGAAGTGTCGCGAAGTTAGAGACATATGCTCGTAACTTCAATATCGGCCCACGGAGCTGTCAAAAATGAATACCGGTCTGAGAGAAAAAAATTCCGCTGGAAAGACTAAGTGTGTACTGAACCTGTCTATAATCTCGAAGAAATAAAAAAACTAATAATTTTCCGATATTCTGAAAAAAAAATATGTATGAAAAAAATCCAATTAGTTTTTGCCTAGAAATGTCTAATTTCTGAACATAGTTATCAAATTAATATTAAGTAATAATTACTAATTAAGAAAGTAAGTACTAATAATATTCGTTGTTAATTATCCTGACCGAGTAGTTTGAGGTTCCCGCGCATAATTACCGACTACCGATAAGATAGGTAGCATTTGTGCCGTCTACGACGTTGCCACTATTGCACAGTCTAATATTTTGTGGTCATGATTTTCGCACAAATTCCCTATCAAAAACATTAATAATTTTATAACGGGACTGTAAATCCTCATTTTCACGGTACCAAGGATCCGATAATTAGTCGAACCGTACCTATTTTTTTAGCTCCGTGGTAACATTCACCTAGCAGATATCAATAATGTACTGAAAAATGATCGGGAGTTTTCCATAAGCGTAATGTAATTAGTCCACGAAATACGTCGAGTTGCCGACTTTTTTTTTTCTAAAAAACGGTACTCTGGATCGTTTTCAAACTCCACAGGATGATGAGCAAAGAGGTTATAAGGGTCCAGAAAAAAATTCAGCTCGGTGGTAATATGTTGACTTAACCCTACAACAACCTCAATAGGGAAGACTCCCGCTCGGTCATCAAATGTTGGAAACCAATAGAATTTAGCACAGCATTATAATTCTTATTTTAAATCAATCCTATGCTCGTAAAAAGGCAACACTGTTAACTTTCTCGGTCAATTATAACCAGCCCGTGCGAAGATCCATGAGAATCAATATGGACGACGCCCGCGGTAAGCAGGTGTTTTGACAGCTGAGGAGGGAAAAGACGAGAGAAAGAGGGAGAACGATAGGGATGTAGAAAATTTGATAACTCTCGTACAGAACTCTCATGCATAGATTCATAGATAGAAAAAGAAAGTACTTACGTATATCGCGCCCAGTGCTTTTCATAAAGCGACAATCGAGAAAAATGTCGCCTAAATTCTAGGCTCATATCCTCTGACATTCGGGGCTATTTTCTTTTTTTCACATTTCTCAACACTTGAACGTAGAAGAAAAGAAGGAAGACAGATGGAAAGAGAGAAATGGAAAGCTCAAGAGGGCGGTGAGCGAGGCGAAAAACGCCACGACTCTCTCGGTACGTGTCTCGACCCACGTGCTACGGCCCTGTAGCAACGTTTAGGAAGGAATAAATTTAACCTGCCCACGCGCCACCTTTTCGCTTCTCGCGCTCATTCGCGCTGCGGGCTTCAGGGATAAGAAGAATAAAAGGAAGCGGAGATGCCTCGCTGAACACCGACATCTTTGGCGACCTCGCTCTCCGATTTTATTCGAAATTCATTGAGGCCTTATATATGCGATTTCGCCGATTTTCGAAGGTACTTTTCTAGACGCGGTTACAAAAAATGACGCATTTATTGACAACATTTTTTCACAGATCATTTATGCACATGGTTAAGCATATGTAACAAAAAATTTTTAAATATCACATTTTTTGCGCGCGCGTTGGTGGCGAAAGTTCTCAGCATCGATGTGGGCGTCTGAAAAAATGAACCTCTTTATAATTGCATAATGAATGTATCTTCAGTGTGAACGAACAGTATTATTAAAAAAAATTATTATAATAAAAATTCGAAACTTACAATTTTTTTACTCAATTTTTTTGTCGGTATTTTATTTTTTATATTATATTTTTTTGTATCGTCGAAATTTTTGTTTCCGGGGTTCACACGATAGCTGATGATACTAAGAATATGTTGTAAAAATTTCAAAGCGATCTGAACCTTCGTTCAAGAGTTAGAACTTTCACAAGGTTCAAAAAAATGAATCGTGGAAAAACGGCTTTGAAGTTGGCGGTCGGGCGCGCTGCGCGATATCTATTATAAATGCAATCTTACCTTATTGTTGGAATTTTTGGAATCTTCAAATTCTGTAAAGCTTAAAATATTCCTAGCCGTTCAGGCTAATGGAATAAAAAATTTAAAAAAATGAAATTTTTTTTGCGTTTATAAGGCCTTATATGTAAGAATCTATATATCTATGTATACAGGGTTTCCTGTTGTGAATGGATAATCCTGCAACTGTCAATAGGTCAGATCATGCCCTACCATATGCTGGAATTTCAGTTTCGTAAAAGACCCACGGTTTTCGAGTTAAAAATCATGTGCTTTTGATTTTTCGCATGCCATTTCCACAAATGATAACTTCTTTTTACCCGGTTTTTAAAATACTTTTGGTTACTTGTTTTATCTAGAAAAGTTTTCTTTTCAATTTTAAATGTTAAGAAAACTTTATGAAAAAAGATCTTATGCAGAATGTACCACGCATATTGTGCTAATTACTTTGAAAAGTTGCTTAGTTATTGTCGATTCATATTATTTGTATAAATGGCATGCCAAAAACCAAAAGCAGATGATTTTTTTCAAAAAATAACATAAACCCCAAAATTTTCAAGTTAGTTTCAAAGTTTTCAATAAATTGACCAATTATTTCGAGAATTTTTTTATTAAGAAGTTATTCTACGTCGATTTTGAAATCTGTCTAGACAATGTTATACGTTCATTATCATTTACAGTCAACTGTGTAGACTTTCGCTGGCATGATCTTGACGAACCTTGCAAATTCGGAACATTAAAATTAGGAATTTTTAAAACGTCGGCGCGTTCAAAGTTCGGAATTTCAAGCCGGCTCCCATGTCAAGAGCATGCCAGCGAAAGTCTACACTGTAAATGATGTAGAACGTATAACATTGTCTAGACAAATTTTAAAGTTCGAAAAACTTCCATAGCCGACTTATTTTTACGGTGTTCAGATTTTCGGAGTTTTGGTCTTTCGTGTAAAATTCTTTCGGAGTTTTGAACGTTTCGATCATTTAAAGTTCGGAATTTCAACCCGGCCCCATGTTGAATTTCGGAATATCAAGATTCGGAATTTTAAACCGTCGGAGCATTCGAAGTTCGGATTTTCAACCCGGCCCCAATTAACCCTTCGACCTCATCTCCCATTTTCAACGAATGTTTGGACACTTAATTTTTGTTTTTCTTACAATATAAATTTTGGACCATAAAATAAGGATCATTGACTACAAAAACGTCTCTACAAAAAAATGCACATTTACCACAATACAACGATCCGAAAAATGTCT
>OX101788.1:32778176-32843176 GCA_944452715.1 Ophion slaviceki | reverse complement strand
AACTCTTACCTAAACTCAATCGGCAATTCCTGCACGGTACAAAATCCCTTCTGATTGCTCATCATCGTTGATTTCTGCAAGTCATGCTTGCTTTCGATTTTTTGAAATTTTCAAAGTGGACTGGCCCCTCAAAGCGTCCGAATGATATCAACTACAGCACGGGTGCGTAATTTCGTCGATTTTTTTTAAATACAAAAAATTAATAATCCTTGGCACTAAAATTTCTTTATTTATGCGATTATGGGAATTATAGACATGAATTTATTTCAAAGTCATCATTCATTTATCAGTTATCAGAAAAGTATCAATTGAGTGCCCAGCATGGAATAGTTTTTTTTTCCAGTTATTCGTTTTTTGTAACAAGTCTGAAAATGTGTAAAGAAAAATCTTAAAACCACCATAACTTGGAAACCACTAATTTTCGAGCCAAAGTTTGCAAGGGGTAATTTTTTGCAAATTACCCCTAGTATAATCTCCTTCAAGCAATAGGTCGAACTTCAATCGCCCTGAATACATACACTGCGACCCCTATTGTCAGCACAGCGGCAGGGTCGGCTTCGCATCAGACTTGCAATAATAGAGGTTGCACACCATCCACTCAAGCCGACTCTGCGCATCCGGGGTAGCTGATCCACTACCCCTCAAAGCTCTCTCTTATTGTCTAGCATGCTTTGAGCCTCTCGCTACGCCCCACAGTGGGGCAAAATAGCTGAAAAACGGAAAAAATCGATATTTTGAGAATAGATGGCCATATTTACCTGGGGTTCGTCTCATTCGACTTGGAATGAACAAATACATCTAGTTCCACTATTTTTTACTGTTTAGAGCAATTTGGCATGTTCAAAATTTCCGAAAATTTGCGAATTGCCAGAAACCAGCCTAAAACGCGTTATACTCACCAAAAATCGCAATGCTAAAAAGAAATGTCGTGTATATATATATATATATACAGGGTGGCCGGAACATTGACGTCCAAAAATAAAATTTAGGTCCCTTGTATCATGGGGTATCCCAATCACCCCCATGTATGTTCCGCGACTTTTCATAGTTTTCGAGTTATGAATTTTTTTCTGAATTTTTGAGAATTTTTGACCAGATCAATTTAAAAAAAATCTAAAAAAAAGTAGAAGACGTTGTCGGGTTTTTTTGCAACTGAATCTTCATGAGTAGTACTTTTATGCATAAAATAATCAGTTTCGTAACTGTGATGAAAGTTATGAAAATGTTGGTCTAAAGTGAAAAATTTACATTCGGTAAATTATGACTTAAATTTTCAACTTTAAATTAAAAATCTAAACAGGTGACTTCATGGTTCCTAAGTAGGCCTCAAGAATGCGGCAGACTCTCAGCTTTCATATTCATTTAAAAAAGTAGTAATTAATAGGGCTACTTTGGCTAAAATTGGCCTTCAAAGACAGCGAGGTGGAAAATTCTTAAAATTAGCAATCTGATTAAAAAAAAAAAAATTGCCCATTTTATCATTCTTAAGGTTATTTAGTTTGTTAACTAACCAAAAATAACTGCAGGAAAGCTAAGATTTAAACATTTGGAGGTTTATTTATTTTTTTAGTTTAATTTAAGTTTAATGAATTTTGCGCGATCCGTTCTCGTGGATCAGTTAAAAAAGTTGCGCCCTCGTTTACAACCCGTAAACGAGGGCGCAACTCTTTTACCTGCAGTCATGTTTGGTTAGTTAAGAAACTAAATAACCATAGGAATGATAAAATGGGCAAAACATTATTTTTTTAATCAGATGGCTGATTTTAAGAATTTTCCACCTCGCTGTCTTTGAAGGCCAATTTTAGCCAAAGTAGCCCTATTAAGTACTACTTTTTTAAGATGACTATGACACCTGAGAGTCTGGCGCATTCTTGAGGCCTACTTAGGAACCATGAAGTCACCTGTTTAGATTTTTAATTGAATGTTGAAAATTTAAGTCATAATTTACCGAACGTACATTTTTCATTTTCGACCAACATTTTCATAATTTTCATCACAGTTACGAAGCTGATTATTTTATGCATAAAAGTACTACTCATGAAGATTCAGTTGCAAAAAACCCGACAGTCTTCTACTTTTTTCTAGATATTTTTTTGATTGGTCAGGACGAAAATTCTCAAAAATTCAGAAAAAAATTCATAACTCGAAAACTATGAAAAGTCGCGGAACATGCATGGGGGTCATTCGGATACCACACGATACAAGGGGCCTAAATTTTAATTTTGGACGTCAATGTTCCGGCCACCCTGTGTATATATATATATATGTGTATATATATATATATATATATATATATATATATATATATATATATATATATATATGACATTTCTTTTTAGCATTGTGATTTTTGGTGAGTATAACGCGTTTTAGGCTGGTTTCTGGCAACTCGCAAATTTTCGGAAATTTCGAACATGCCAAATTGCTCTAAACAGCAAAAAAATTGTAGAAGTAGATGTATTTGTTCATTCCAAGTCGAATGAAACGAACCCCAGGTAAATAGGACAATCAATTCTCAAAATATCGATTTTTTGCCGTTTTTCAGCTATTTTGCCCCACTGTGCGACGTGCCGTCGTCCAGTGTTACAGGACTTCCCCCTACAGAGTTTACATTTGCAGATTTACGCAGCTGAAATTAACAGGGCTTCTTCTTGAATGTATATAGATGAGAAAAATTACCAAGCCTAGCCGGAGGCTAATGGAGCTTTTCTTAAAACTCTAATAACAAGGAAACATTCACGAACACAGCATATTTTCTCTACCAAACAATTCCCACTCTATATTTTTGGCCTAAATAAAGCAGTTTTATCATTATTGAGTATTACTCGATATTATTAATGGCTGGCCAAATCCTTTTTTACTAAATCTGCACTGTATCGTGTGTTTTCCATAAACACCCTCATTTCACAAGTTGGACAAATTTCCAACTTTGAAGAAGTATTACTTCGTTTCAGAAGTCGCCGATCGAAAAAGGCTTCCATATCTTAATTCTACGGCTAATTCACTAGTAGATGCAAGAATTCAATAATTAGAATTCTTACTTTCGGCAAATGGAATTTTTTCCGCGTTTGCCCCTTTGTGCGCCCTGGTGCTACCCCCACCATGCGCTACACCGATCGATATTTGGTACGTAGTGGGGGCGGTAGCGTCTGTGGCGGTGCCGATAAAAGAGGTCACATTGTATATAGAAGAAGTATGTTTGAATCCGTTGAATCTACGTAATGTTGGCTATCAACGCATCCATCAATTTTGACAACGGTCCCCAAAGTCGAATGTCTTCAATATTACCTGCCCTCCCGCGTACACATACACACGCACACACAAACGTATATATACACACTGTAATCCCCCGAAAAAACTCCATAAGGACTATTCGAGACCAAATGCGGTGCGCTTCTGGGCCGGGATTCGAACTCGGGACTTTTCGATTGCCGGTCGACTGCTCTGACCACTGAGCTACGACAGCCCGCTTATCTCACCTTTCTCGGATGGTCTCGATATTCGTAACGCAACTTTACAACACATACATATGCACAAGCTCTAATATTGGGATGTTAAATAAGTTCTGGCTATTTTTTTCGTGAAAATGTATGCTTTGCTTTTTTTATTTCCTAACGCTTTCAAACGTTTCAAAAATGTTGTGTGATCAACTCCCAATGACTCTGCAAGTTCAGCTAGCGTCCGACATGACTCTTGATGAAGTAATGCCTCCAATACAACACACATAAAAATCATTATTTTTGAAGCGTCTAAACCAATCTCTGTATGCTTCAACTGCAGGTGTTTTTTAAATAAACCAACCAGTGCAGTAAAAGTCCCTAAAAATACTCCTTTCAGCACGAAATTTGACGTATTTGACACTATGAAAAAAAAAGTTGTTTACACTTTGGCGAAATGACATACACTGAATTTCAAGCTTGCTTATAGTGCTTCTTCATAGACGCTTCACCATCTTAAACTAGCCGCACGCAGTTCTGGTAAGGCCATCTGTTGGAGAACACCGAGAACTTATTCAACGTTCCGATATATATCCCAACACATATGTATGCACGCACAAGCTCTAATATATTCTCATACGAATGTTGACGTTGGCCAAAAAGGGGCAGAGAAGAAAATTCGAGGTGCGAATGGGGAGATTACGAAACGGGATAAATACGAGAGAATTTCGCGCGCTCTCGCGAGTGTGGGCAGACGGCTCTTCTCGTAAAATAATTAAAAAATCTCTGCGTTTATATATACACGTATACATATAAGCATACATACCCATGTATCGTCGCCTCGCGAACTTTGCGCCCGTCGTATACCGAGAATCCGAGACGACTTTCGTTGCCAGTATTTTGCGTTACTGCAATGCGTACAATTATCAATACGTGTGTGTGTATACGTGTCGTAGGCGCGTGCTTACCCACGTGTATGTGTCCACACGCGTATCCACTTTCTCAGCCTCACATATCCCCATCCTCCGGGAGGGTACTTAATTACCTGACCACACTGACGTATATAGATATATACACATACATATAGGACTTACGGTCATCGTTCGAGGTTTGGTTCGCCACTTTTCTCCACAGCTCAAACGCGAATGGGAGTGTAGGACGAGACGGCCCCCGGACACTTTTTATGCTTGTACGCTGCACACCCGCCATGTGTGTGTGTGCCCACGTGTGCGTACGCGCACGAAAGAAGTTCGACTCAGTGGCTGGAGGGAGAGAAACGATACTCGTATTTTTCTCGCTGGCCACATCGAGCCTTCTTTCTTCGTGGTGACGGACCAAAATGGAGAATGAACGTGAGGGATAGCGAGAGGTAGGAAGGGGAGAGGAAATGGTAGAAGGCACGAATAGCCTGAAGGACCTCGAGGACCTTGCCGGATAGGTATAACTTTCGGTACCTCAGCAGCTTTATCACCGACGTCCCATTCACGGTGTGACAAAACAAATTTACAGCCTGAAATTTTCGGCAGGCCCCCTGCCAAGCATCTTGCATTCCGGCTGCGATCTCTCTCTCTCTCTCCCTCATCTCCTCATTTTCCATTCATCTTCCTCGTCTTTATCGCGCCTTTTCATTCGTTTTTTCCCTCTCATCTTAGCGTCCCTCGTCTTTTTTATCACCCACTTCGTCCTCTTAATCGCGTATTTTTTTGCTATTCGTCTTCTTCATCTTTATCGGCGATTACGTGTTTGCTTTGAATTCGAAATTCTCTTTCGGATTCTCTTTCTTCTTGGTCACTCGACGTTGCGGAGAGTCGTCCCTTTTTGCTCGTAGGACGCGAGTCGAAAATCATCGAGTATGGAAAATGGTGCAGGATTTTCCCTATTTCTCTATCAACTTCTCGCTTTGTCTCGCTTTCGGGACACTATTTTGTCGCGTTGCACGCGCGCTTTGGCACCGTTCGAAGGTACAGGATAAAGAGGAGCATGATAATCGGCGAGACACGCAGACAGTCGGCGTGAGGAAGAAAAAAGAAAATATGTTTATCGGTTGCACCCATGCAATAACATCGGGAAGGACACGTGGGTTTTTCTCTGGTCGTTTGAACCGCGTGTAGGACGCCGTTTATCGTTCATCTTGCGCACTTGTGGTAACGAGGAAAGTGCATTTTTCAAACGAACGATACTTTCTTGAACGCGACACAGCTGCGTATTTTTTAGCCTCGTCGCTTCCAGCCTGAAATCGACTCCATCGCATAGAAACCTTCCGAACGAAAAAAGTGCCGATTTGAATGCCTCGATAGATCCAACCAGCACGATCCTATCGGGATTTTCGATTAAATTCGAGACAATGAAACTTTATTATCAGCCGGACGTGCCACACTTTTTAACGCAAACACCTAACGGACCGCACTCAACGGGTCGCGGTAATCGCGAGACCCGCATTGCAGGATTCTTTTCTCAATTATAGCAGATATCACGTGACTAAAATTGTCGATAAGGAATTGTTGGGCAAAAAATGTGCCATTAATAAGTGCGTATATCGTAACTCGTAATTCACGGGACGTTGAGCAAAATGGGCTGGACTCTAACGATTTCCGTCTAAAAGTTGAACGAAGAAAGAGCGAGAGAGAATGAAGCTGGTTAACCCACGCTAGCAGGGAATGCGACTGGGTTGCCTACACGGTGAGAGTAGCGAGGTTACACGCACGATTGGTATATAACATGCAATAAATATATATGTACACCGACATATACATTTGCACAAAAACACACACACACACACACACATACACACACACACACACACACACACACACACACACACACACACACACACACACACACATATTTGTTTCCTGAGTTCCAAAGTATACCCTTGCGGGTTTTGACGTAATACGCTTCTGAATTGAACTCATTCCAATCAGGCCCTACCCGCTCTTGGCTAATCTAACCTAACTTCCGTTGCGTCGACAACCGCCTCAAGCTACTCAAGTATCGACACCAAAGTCTCAGGAGGATTGGCCTTCCGCTCACTGGTTGATACGCCAACCGGTGCACGGCTAAGCGGTCACCGCTCCGAGTATCGACCGTGCACAACGCTGCTTAAGTCGAAGTACCGCCGGTTCCCCCCGCCGCCCCATCCACCGGTGTCGGGCACATATGCATATATACACATGGTACATCAACTGTTCTCTCGGTAAGCGTATAAGGTGTTTCGTGGTGAGCAAAACGCTTGGTCCTGAATGTCGTGCGAGGAAAATTCACGGTCGAAGTTCGACGCGGAGTAAATAATGTCACAGTAGTGGTCAGTAGAGGTTTTTTTTCCTTATCATCCCGTGCAGAAATGTGACCTGTCGCGCCCTGATGAGGCTTGCCCCGTATGATTCACCTGGTGGGGCCGTCTCATGGAACAGACCAAGAAGATCACGAAATCGTTTTTTACGGCTTACTACCCTATATGTTTGGAAATTTCTTTTACGTATTGCATACCCGGTCCGAATATTGAAATTTCCTAAAAAATGGAGCCTGACTCTAAGAACTGTGTAACTCAAACACCTCCTCAAAGACATTTATAATTGATTATGATGAAACTAACACGTCTGTTGTAATTCTATTCGCCACTATAAGCATTTTTTTCATCAATGATGATCTACGAGAATAAAAATGCTCATCATAAATAGCGGTGTTTCTATAACTATTAAGTGGAACATAACGAATAACCAAATTCCCATGTATGAATGCCGGAGTACTGCCAGATCTGTCCATACGGCCCAGAATTCGCACGACCCCGGCTGCTGAGTTCCGTTTGGTAGTAGTAGCCCAGTATAGATGAATTATTTGACCAGTACTGGGCGAACGCTGATGTCTAGTACTGACAAGTAAACATATGGGTCACAACCGAGAATCGGTTCAGTACTGGGGATACACTGGGACGATGTTGTGTTTTAGACTGGCTGCGGATTATTTCGTAAGCTATCCGACCATTGTCTTACTACTGGTTATGTGCTGGGCTGACTTTTATCGTAAAACTTAGTGCAAATTCATTCGGCATTAGCTCAACAGTTGGCTCAATACCGGGCATACAGTGGGTTGATATTTGTGTTTCGTATGTCAATCGCGTATGCAAAAATGCACTACCGTTACTTGTCCTAATACTGGGTGTGCGCTGGGCCGACATATATTATATCATTGACGTACCGACGAACTTCGTATACACCCCAGAGTCGACCCATTACTGCGGACAAACTGGGCTGATATTATGGTTTATACTGCCTGCGAAATATTACACGAGATACCCGGCAGTTGTCTCGGTATTGGTTATGTGCTGGGCTGACTTTTGTAAAACTCGAGTGCGAATTCATTCGGCATAAGCCCAACAGTTGACTCAATACCGGGTATACAGTGGATTGATATAATTACTTAATGAGGCAAAAAAGTAAAGGTTCGTGGTTTTTTAACGCTTTGGGCCTTGTCGGATAGACATTACCTGAATATATTTCGCCAACAATCCGCCAGGTGGCTTCAACCGAAGCGCTTCGCGTGACCAACGTACCATCGTATAAGGATAAGACATCAACCCGTTGTTGGACCACGTACAGAAGTGCTCTGCTTACAGCATGCACTTACGCTTATGATTTTGTGATACTTGTGTATTAATAAGTATGATTACCACCTAATATAATCCGTTTTACTCAGGTGTATCGCCAAAAGCCTACCCTTGATAATTTGCCTGTCCAATCCCGGTTTTACCCGATCCTTTCCTTATGCTTTTCCTGGTAATTTCGCACTCGTTTTCCGACCAGCTCTGGATCAGTTCTCGATAAAGGAAACGGCGTATCGGGACCTGGCCTAAGACCTGTCGCATGGTGAACCTGATTCACGCTGGGAGACCTGCCCATAGCCTGATATTATTTAGGGACGACAGATAAGAGACAGTAATTTTTCCCAACTCAAATTTTGACACTCATTACAACGAACATGAAGAATATCTTTCGGCAGAGCCTGAATCTACTAAATATAATACTGCTCCGCTTATGAAACGTCTATTTTGAATTTAAGGGGTTACCCCCACTTGCGATTTTGAAAAAATCGATTTTTTTATTGCATTTTTTTGAAATATAAGTATCCGAGCCCATACTTCTGTATGGGCCCGGAATAGATGACTCTATGTAAGTTTACAAAAAAAATATTTTCTTCGTGTAAACTGAAATTGAAATTTTAAACGCGTTTTTCTCAAAATGGCATTTCTGAAGTCGGTGACCAAGACTACTCGAACACTGATGAACCGCTCTTCTTGAAATTTTGCAGGCTTATTTAATACATAAAAATGTAGTCTTTAATCGTTCGATTTTTTTTTCGAAAAAATGGCCGTTTTATAGCCAAAAAAACGGCCGTTTTTTTTTTCGTTAAAATCGAACCATTAACTTTGACTGTCCGCCATTTTGTGAAAAATGAATATTTTATAAAATCCTTCGATTAAAGACTAGTTTATACTTATATTTGACTAAATCCATCCGCATTTTTTTCAGATGATCCACTTCGCCGCAATATTGGTCACCGCAAACCGTGTATATAAAAACATTATTTCATTGACGGCCATTTGCCACTAAACAATGTAATATTTTTCAATCAAAAAATTACTGAAAGTTCTTCAAGATGTGTTCTTTAAGATGGTATATTGATCGATTAAAAAAGTTTTGTAGTTTTCTTTAAAAAAATTCATGAAAAAGGCCTTTTTTGCGCTACAAGTGGGGGTAACGCCTTAATAAATCATTCAGAAGACAAATAAATATTCTACTGAACAAATTATTCGACTTGATCGAATGATTTCTACGCAGCTAACGCTTGCTAAAAAATTTATTCGAAACTGCAGTTATGCATCATCCGTTCCTTCAAGTCTAATAAACATTTTGGGAGAAGATAATAAAAATGTAGCAGCTCCAAACAAAAATACGCCAACTGCATCGTATTGAGTTGACTCGAACAAATAATTTATCTCGGGGCTATAGTTCAGTAAGTACGATCCTCGAGCCTCTGTGACTGAGCATCAACCGACGCCCGGGTGATGTTACATCGCCGAGCACAACTCAAAGAACGAGTTGTAGAAGTTCTCAGTTCGATCCCAGTTCGTCCTTGTCATTCCGCTCCTCATCGTTTCCTCTTTCTCTCTGTTTCTCTCCCCCTCCCTGTCTCCGGGTCGTCTCGGCATATACCTTTTTTCTCAAACACACAGAAAAATGGTTTTCCTCATTCACAGCCCACGCTGACGGGGTCAATGCCGGCTCTCGATGTACACGAGTGATCAACGCCTCTTCTATTTCTATTTTTCTCTCTTCCTTTTATCTCCATCTCTGCCAGTCTATCTTCGTCCTTTTCTCTCTCCTACTCTTACTCTATTCCTCATTACAAACTTCACTCTGACCTATACGGCCCGCTTGTCCAACATGCTCGGCAGGCAACTGCGACTCAATTTTCCGCGTTCATCGGCGCGCAAACTTGTCGTTAAATTGTTTTGCGAAGTTTCTTTTCGAGTGAACAGGAAGTATCTCTGGATAAACCGATTTATCCGGCAACAATCGTACAAGTCGTAGGCATTGTGTTTGTTCGGCGGAACTCGTTGATATGGGCGTGCCCACGGAGAGTGCCTAGACAAACGACTCAATGTGGCAAGGTAAAAAACATCCTTGAATGTACGAGCTGGACAAAAGTCACATTCAGCACTCTTCTCAATCGCTTTCGATACAAACATGGATCGTGAGTGAGACGAAAGTCAAGCAAAGAGAATAAAATGGAATAACACAAGTATGGAGAACCGGAGAAAATTACCAGTAAAAATTCGAAACTAAAAGATGACTGTAAAATGTAAATGGGAATTCTGTATATATATGATGAAGCCCATGATTATTACGTTGAATCGTCCGCCAGAGAGAGTTTATACTGGCTGTAGTTGAATGAAAGTAATAAGATAATGTGGTTAATTATATAGGCAGTTCCTTGACGACCGAGCGACGCTCACTGAAGCGTGGTCGTGCATTACTAGTTCCTAGAAATCAATTTAGTTACTTAACACTCTTTATGGATTTTCCCAAAGTAGCTCAACGCTTCCGCTCGCATCCGAAAACGGTGGGGGATCACTCACGAGGAACATCACTTTGTTGTTCACCTTCGATTTTGTTAAAACTCATGTATATGGCTGGGCATTAAAAACGATTAGATACGTACATTTTTATCGGCGTAATAACTCTTTTAAGGGGTGGAACGAACCTTTAGCGTGAAGCATGTCAAGGGTTGATTTTGCAGTTTCACCCGCAAGTAGTCCACCGATTTTAGTGAAACAAAAACGAAAGTTCTGCTCATGCTAGACGATCGGAGATTCATTATGAATGCGTTGAGGAGAAACGGAAATTAAGGGATAAACCACCCCTTTATTTATCGTACTCTCACCCCACATTTTAAAAGGGTACATTAAGGCGGGAATCTGAATTAGAAGGTCCAAAAAAGCGTTTTTTTCGGGATTTTTCTAGAAAAGACGAAACAAGTGAGCCCAGTAAACATTGAGGTACCTTTCAACGTATATTTGAAATCTATTTTGAAAAAATGTCAACATGAAACAATAAATGACTGCAGATTTATCAGCCTATACCGTGAGCGTCGGGAAATATGCAGCTCGTAATTCTTGACTGAAGGAAATAAACCAATAAAATGTTCAATTGTCATATATTTTTCTTCTGGGTGAATTAAGAAAAAGCTGAAAAATCGTGAAATTATAACTTTTCTCAGGTATGAAAAAAATGTGGTACAAAAACACTTTAACGGGCTATAAATATGATTTAAAAACACTTTTTCAACGACTTTTTTAATTCACTTAGAAGAGATTTTGATACTGAAGAAAATAAACTTTGGTTTGATGCAATAGGTCGTTTAGTGTGTTTTTTTTGCTTTCACGCCCGCCAATTTGGAAACATCGTGTAAATAAAAACTGGAGAAAACGCGCTTCAAAGTTTTCAATAGAAGAAAATGTCAGTCGCTTCTCTCACTTTGGCCTTGTGTCTTCGATAATATTTACAATTGGCCTCTGTAACTTTGTAAATATATTCTTGAATAGTTTATCTATCGATTTAAGCAATAACAAAAAACGAGTTTTCGGAGCTTCTTTTTCAGGCTTCCGCTTTAAGTTTAACGTAACTTTGAAGGACGGACGCTCAATTTTTATTAAAAACGATCGAAAATGAATGGAATGTTCTTTGGCCCTTCAAGCTTGCTATCCGGCAAAAATGCAAAAATACGTAAAGTTTAATTTTGTCACCGATCGTTAATCCTTAAAATATCCCAAAGTTGGAGATACTTCTCGGGTTCACCAGTACGCTGTTTGTGCTTTCAGTTTGTCGACCTCGGTATCGTTACGAGCATAGAGTACAATCACAAGGCGGTCGACACTGCGAGAAAGGGTCAAGAGGTCTGCGTGAAGATCGAGCCTGTGCCGGGTGAAGCGCCTAAAATGTACGGCCGACACTTCGACGAGAAAGATTTCATCATCAGCAAGGTGAGTTTGATTGTTTATTATCTCGAATCACATCGGCCCAATAATTTCAAAAAAATATTTGCGTGCATCGATACAATTAGGAGGTTAGAGTACAGAAGTCCAAACTCGATCGGGGAAGCGGTAGAATAAGCATCCGCAAAAATGTTAAAAGTACAGGTACAAGATTTCACCACCAGTGTCGCTCCGATAACAAGTGGCCGACGAATATAGTCATAGCCAGGCCACAAAGTAGAAGTGATCGCAACACTCCGATTGGCCCAAAAAAACGTTCAATTGAAAATAAGCAATAAACGGTCTAATCCATCTCCACAAATGACCTATAAAAAAGGGAACACGAAAACCGTAGGTATCGGAAAAAAAGGAAATCGTTTACCGACGTTAACAATTAGCATTGCGATTGGTACTTTTTTAAATTGTTAATTATTTTGGATTATACATATGTTGATAATGAAAGAGATTGGAAAAGCATTACAAATTTACATTACATATATGATTCAAAGTTTCGCGGAAAATATATTAATAATTGTTTAAGGGGTAACGGCACTGTAGAATTTTCAAAAAATTGATTTTTTAAAATTGGCTCAACAGATGGTTTGAACCATCTAGAATAAGGGGAAAAAAATTGAAAAAAAAGAGGAACAATTATACAAAAATTCATATTTTCAAAATCCCCTACGCATTTTTCTAGCTATACTCATGTAAATTAAGAGGAGTAAAAAAAATGCAAATTCAAATTGGCGTCGGTTATACTGCGTGCCGCCGGACTTCTCAATTTCAACATGCCTCGCAAGAATGACTCGAGCGTCATCATTTGGTATGAATTTTTAATATAATTTGTTTCTTCTTTACTTAAGGGGTCTTTTCACTTTAGACGCTAAAAAAGGCTATCCTTATGAATTTTTTTGATAGGATTATATTATAGATATTGATACAAAAGTTGTTACACTTAATACATACCCTTTGAAATACATACAATTTTTTTTTAATTTATCTAAATCACTATTTATAGACGAAAATGGTAGTTAAAAAAATGTCCTAAAAAAATTGTAGGTCTGCGCTGTTGACGAATTCTCGGAGATGGACCATCCGAAACAAAAAAATCAAACGATTTGAGATTCAGTGTGTTAATGGCTGTAAAAAAACAAAAAAAGTGTTTTTGTTTCACCGTTTTTGGCAAAAAAATTGTAAATATCAAAATTTACAAAAATCCTTGATATGCGCTATAGCTATAGTTGTCAAGAATATGTGGTTACAATTTCATAAGGTCCGTTTCAGTAGTTTTGAAGGTTTTATCATTAAGCCTTCGAAAAACGTTGTTTCGCGAAAAACGCGTTTAAAGATTGTTTGGGTTACATAAATCCATAAAAAAAGTTTTTTAATGTATTTCGAAAGTGTATTTATTAAGTGTAACAACTTTTATATGAATATCTATAATATAAACCTATTAAAAAATTAATGAAAATAGCCTTTTTTTAGCGTCTAAAGTGAGAAAACCCCTTAAAGTTATGTCTAACAACATCCTTAAATATTATTATCCTCTTAATTATCCTTCGATGAAAAAAAAATCGCGAAAGATCACGTAATTTTAGACGTTAATAGTGTTGTAAGCCTCATTTTTATACACTCTTTATACTTTACATCGAACCCGTATTTGTATAGCGTACTTTCGATTGCTATTAAAAACAAATTAAGGTTATTCTCCTGTCAATGTAACACATATTTAACTTATCAGCAGCAATCCACAATCCCAATTTTTTTCACTTCTTTGCGGACGCTTCAAGGTGCGGTACTTAGTCCGCTTGCACTCTAAGCTCCATACATACAGTATGGCGCGTTTCCACCGAAACACAAAAAAACAATATTCCCAGTGCAAACATAAAATACAAAAGCAAAAGCAATGTTACAGCGAATGGCACAAAAATAATGCAAAAATGCGATAAAAATAAGACGGCAAGCGGAAGCGAGAGAGAGAGAGAGAGAGAGAGAGAGAGAGAGAGAGAGAGAGAGAGAGAGAGAGAGAGAGAGAGAAAGAGAGAGAGAGAGAGAGAGAGAGAGAGAGAGAGAGAGAGAGAGAGAGAGAAATGGATCCGAGTGAACACGGAGGTTGCTCCGTAAACTCATCGGTTAATCGATTACCACCGTTCCGTAAACTCTCCCGGTCTCTCGCTCTCGTTGCTCTTCGATTCGGCCCCGTTGATTCTCCACCAGGCACATCACCCACGCCTTCCTCGAGCCGTGCCCGCATCCGGTCGTCTGGTATATCCCCAGTCACGCGAGATATCCCGCGTTTTCATTCGTCCGTCCGTTTTATATCCCACGGGTGTGCGTCTGCTATCTCACTCTTTCTTTCTTTTAGCTCTACGCGTGCGAGCTTCTCCGCTTCACGTTTACGCGTGTGTGTGTATATACACTGCCGCTCAAAAGTTTGGATACACCAGTTGATATTTCTTGCCCCACTAAAAGTAACGTAGTTTCGTTAAAACAAAAAAGATAACCAAATTCACCGAACGGCGTTTTGAAGGGAAAAAATTCAACTTTCTTATGCTTTTTGAAGATATTTTTTATGATTTTTTTTCGACCCGGTAAGCACTTTTATATGTTTTTATATGTCACTGTTTTTCGGCTTTTTGTCGACCATCGAGAATTGGGCGCATGACTTATGGAAAACATTTATGTCATGTTTATCCATGATAAACTTGAACTGGGTAGCAGGAGCTCCATTTTCATTTTTTTTTTTCAAAGTTTCGTACGATTTTTTGTCGCAAAGTCGCATTTTTGGCTAAAAAATACAAATTTTGGAAAATGCAACGTAACTCAAGAACTATAGGGTTTAAGAGGAAATGTCAAAAATGTAAAAAGTTGCGTAAGTTTATACTGCATAGCCTGGATTTTGTTTTAAATTTTCCTCCATTTTTTTTGCTATTTTCGCTCGAAATTCTGATAAGTAGGATGGCTTAACTCGAATAGTATGGCGTTTATTACAAAATATTAGGAGGAGAGACTTTTTTAATTTTTTATTTGAAACTCGCCTAAATTTTTACAGAATTTTTTTCTGACATTTTTTTGGTCGATCCTCGGAGGAGTCTAAACAATTGATTGGCGTATCTCGAAACCTATTGAGTTAAAGACAAACGCTCAAGAGGAGAAAATGTTGCAGTGTTTCGTTTTAAACACGTTGACACTTTTTCAGATTTTGTGTCAATTGTTTTTTTACAATGTTTCAAAAGCACATAGACGACCTGAAAAAAAGTTTGTCCTCCTGACATTTTGTTATAAACGCCATACTTTTCGAGTTAAGCCAACCTACTCATGAGAGCTTCGGGCGAGAATGGTAAATAAAAAAATCTCAGAGGCAAATTTTGAATAATCGCCAAGCGATCCAGTATAAACTTGGGCAACTTTTTACATCTTTGACATTTCCTCTTAAACCCTATAGTTCTTGAGTTACGATGCATCTTCCAAAATTTGTCTTAGCAAAAAATGAAATAACTTTGCGGAACAAATCGTATGAAACTTAAAAAAAACGAAAATGGAGCTCCTGCGACCCCGTGCTAGTTGATCATGGATAAACATGACAAATTTTTTTCTCCATAAATCATGCGCTCAATTCTCGATGGTCGAAAAAAATCATAAAAAATATTTCAAAATGCAAAACAAAGCTGAATTTGTTCCCTTCAAAACGCCGTTCGGTAAATTTAGTTGTCTTTTTTTGAGGAAGCTATGTAACCTTTAACGTGGCAAGAAATATCGACAGGCGTATCCAAACTTTTGAGCGCAGTGTATTATATATATATATATATATATTGAATTCTCAATATATATTTTGAGAATTTTTATCTCAAAAACTAATGTTTCGATTGGATCCGGGTTTTTTTTTATTGGAAAATATTTACATTGAGGTATGTTTAGAAATTTTTTAAAATAAATTCGTTGACTGGAAGCGATTCAAACGCGATTATCTCGAAACATAGTTTTCAAAGTCGGTGCCAGATGTATCTCGAAAACGGCTTGTCCGATTTTGTCCAAATTTGGATACAATATTCTTAGATAGTTTTTCTCGTTCGCCACGTAGGGGTTTTTTTCATTTGATTGAACCATTGCTTTTTTATGCAATGTGTATGCAATCCAAAATCATCGGAAATTGCGAACGAAAAACGAATGTTAAATTAAAACGGTCGCAATTCCGTCAAAAATGAAAATTTCAAAAAAAATCCTACGTGGCGAACGAGAAAAACTATCGAAGAATATTGTATCCAAATTTGGACAAAATCGGACAAGCCGTTTTCGAGATACATCTGGCACCGACTTTGAAAACTATGTTTCGCAATAATCGCATTTGAATCGCTTCCAGTCAACGAATTTATTTTAAAAAATTCCTAAACATACCTCAATGTACATATTTTCCAATAAAAAAACCCGGGTCCAATCGAAACGTTCGTTTTTGAGATAAAAATTCCCGAAGTTTGCCTGTTTTCCTCGCCGTTTACTCAGGTACCTCCCCTTAATGGTGCGTTTAATTGCTTCCTTGAGCACCGGAATGGTCTGTGGATCATTGGCATACACTTTTCCTTTCAGAAAACCCCAAAGAAAGAAGTCAAATCGCACAATCTTAGTGGTCAATTCACATCACCGTGGTGCGAGATCACACGACCATGAAACTTTGTCTGCAATAACTATTCAGTAACAATGCAGCAAATAACAACTTCTATGCGCTGCTTCATTGTGTAATTCTCCATGACTAAACCTCAATACTTGTCGATGCCAGTTGTCAAAGATTAGTACCTACACGGAGAAAACAGGGGCCTCCAAGTTTAGAATTAATACTATGCTTCTAAAAAAAATCATTAAATATAAAAAAGTATTGAATGGAAGGTAAAAATTGTAACGATGGGATAGTAATAATGAAGAAATTTAAATTTTAACCTACGATATGGCACGTAAACTGATACGAATAATACATTTTATTCGGCATATTGTGATTTTTTGTAGTATTCAAAAAATATTTTGCCCACGTGATTGGAACAATTAGTCTCCAGTATTCTACAAAAAGTACGGTATAAAGAGTCACATTTTACTAATAACTTCTTAATATTTTTCGCCATACGCCGAAGATTTATGGTATTCGTATAGTGAAATCTATACACACACGAAGATTCATGCTATACGTATAGTAAAATCCATATGAAAATATAGCGTATGTTTCATGTAACATAGTTTCAAATGTAATATGCACGCATTATTTTCAAATGTAAAATGCGCGTATCATGTTTACTATACGGTGTGAGAATCATTTTTACACTTCTGTAACAACAAGTCTTAGAATTCCGAACTGGCAGTAAACTGCTATACTTTTCTAGCACTGAATATTAGAATCCTCGCAACCAGTGTTAGAATTTGAGGCCGTATTTTTCTCCGTGTACTCTATGTTCGCCACAAAAAAATGGCGCGCAATTTAAAATGTCAGGTCATTTCGAGACTCTCTTTATACGAGTTTCAACAAAATCGAAAGCGAACACTTGAGATCCTTGTCATTATCTTGTGTCAAGTTTTCGACAAGACTGCCCTAAATCTTAAAAAAATGTAGAATTGTGAGGTTAGTACACATATATGAAGCATCGACACCACGTGAAACACTAAAAAATCATGTGATTTTTAAATGGGCTCATAATTTGTTTTTAAGTTCATTCGAATGTCAACAGCAACTACAATTTTTTTTAGATTTTTAAATTGGATTTTACACTCGAATTTGGGTACCGGGAAATTCTTCTCGTTGTTTTTCGATTCATTATACTCAAAAAATGATGCATTGTACAAAAAAAAACGTCAAAGAAGAAAACTTACGTTTTCGAATATACTTTTCAATCATATATGTTTCGTAACTGTTAAAAATTCTGCTAATGTATTTTTCAACGAAATAAGGTAAAAATAATTTTTTTCGTTAAGTTCGCCCACTTTTATTTTTCTATAAACTTGAGAGAACTTTCGTTGATGTCATAACAAACCACAGAAAAATTGGCATGATGGAGAATTCATATCGTCCAATTATTATTTAAGGTTAATGATGAAGAATTTTATCGAACCATGGATATTGAATATCGACCATTGTTTTAGGCATAACAGTGGATTGCGACGAATATTTAGTGTTATCTAGAACCATTTTGTCCTCCTCCTTTCAATTCATTTATGGTTTTGTTTGTCTGCCTCGAAATTTTTCATTTTTGAATATTTTTATCGTTAAACAATGAGTGAATCATAATATGGTTAGTCTACTAATATATATACATATATTACCGATGAGAAAACCATATCGAATAAAAAAGTATCGAATCGTTTTGACCGAGTTCTTCCGCAAAATCAATTATATTAGCATTGAGAGTGAGCAAACCAGATCATTCAACAAACGAGAAGCAAGATTTCTTTTTGATACGAGAATAACGCTACGAGAACCGATGAGTAAATGAAAAATTTCGAGGCAGACAAACAAAACCATAATTGACTTGAAAGGAGGAGGACAAAATGGTTCTAGATAACATTAAATATTCGTCGCAATCCACTGTTGTGCCTAAAACAATGGTCGATATTCAATATCCATGGTTCGATAAAATTCTTCATCAGTTAACCTTAAAAAATAATTGGAAGATATGAATTCTCCATCATGCCAATTTTTCTGTGGTTTGTTATGACATCAACGAAAGTTCTATCAAATTTATAGAAAAATAAAAGTGGGCGAACTTGGCGAAAAAAAATATTTTTACCTTATTTCGTTGAAAAATACATTAGCAGAACTTTTAACAGTTACGAAACATATATGATTGAAAAGTACATTCGAAAACCTCAATTTTCTTGTTTGACGTTTTTTTTTGTACACTGCATCACTTTTTGAGTATAATGAATCGAAAAAAAATCGAGATAAATTTCCCGGTATCCAAAATCGAGTGTAAAATCCAATTTAAAAATCTAAAAAAAATTGTAGTTGCTTTTGACACTCGAACGAACTTAAAAACAAATTAAGAGCCCATTAAAAAATTACATGATTTTTTAGTGTTTCACTTAATGTGGAATGCTTCATATGTGTGTAACATCCATAATAATTACTGCGGATAACATATACATAATGAAACCTCAAACGGTCTTTATGTGAAAAGGTCAAATTAAACGAAGGGTAAAATTTATTATTAAAAGCAGCATCATTATTATTATTTATAAGCCACACCACATCACGCCGAGCTTGCGTCTCTTTTCTCGTTTTATCATTATCTCATTACCGTTGAATTCATTTTTTGCAAGCTGGTCCCCCAACGGTAACCCCCAAACCGGATCTGACCAGCATTTCCTCATTCTCCCTCGCACCCGCTACTCGAGTACGGGCGCGCACGCACGCCGACTCCATCCAGTCGCGTTACGTCTGCGACCATTCATTGCACCAGTCGCGCGAGAATTATTACAAGTACATTCAGATATAGGTGTCTGGTGAGGTAGAAAGCTTGAAGAAAGAAAAGAGAAAAGCAACGGCGATAAAAATGACCTTATCGTACGAATACGTTTGATTCATTCGGTTGACACGTGCTCTTCGAGACGTGAGTACTCTACAAAGCGAGAAAGAGAGGGATTGGAGTTTTGAATGGTATGGCGCGGGCGTCATATGAATATTGATTGGTGTGACGAATATGCCGAATACTTCCGGTTTGAGGCGCGGGGAAATTACTCCGAGCAGATGGGAAAATACGAATAGAACGGATTATTTGGACGAGACGTTGAGTTTGATACACGAGCTGTTGGCATCGAAGGAGAGCGAGATACAGAGAGGGGCGGGGGGGGGGGGGGATAAAAGATAGTTTCATGATTCATGAAGATTCTATTCGAGACCACGATTCGGCCTCGAAATACGTCTCGAGTGCGTGTAATCCCGCTTGCTCGAAATAAATGATCGAGTGACGAGAGACTACTGCGAGCATGAAGTCAGAAAAAAGAAAACCGAGAGGGAGCAAACATTGCGTACGGCTCGACCGCGCCGGAGAGAGGAGGAAGGATTGAGAACGGTTACATAATTTAAAATAAAATATAAAAAGTCCATAGAGAGAGGGCAACTCGTTGTTTACGGACATTGGATAACGTATGATTCATATCAATTTTCTACGTCTTTTTGGCCTTACTCGAGACGAGAAATAAGTCGAGAACTCGAGAAATCGCGTTTTGATTGTGCTTGTGTCGTCCCTAGCACAGGCCCCGCTGCACGTTTGTTTGGGTGTTGATAAATAAATTAAAATCGATGGAAAACGATTTGGCGATAAAGTCGTTGGAACATCTTGAGGTAATCCTGTCGCCAGTCTTCAATCCATAGGATTTTCACAACTTTTTTTGAGCTTCGGTAAATATATTAATAATCGTCTCGGTAAAATTTCAGGGTCGGTTATCGGCCTAATTACAGAGAAAAAAATATTAAAATTGCGTATTTTTGTGAAGGAATTCCGAGACGACATACAAAAATCCAATTTCCGGTCGCTACAGAAGTGTATACAATAGTGAGAATTCGTCAGATTCTTGAAAATAATCAAATTTACAGTACTTAACACTTGTAGTAATCCGATGCTCTGAGAAAAAATTACACTTATTGACCTAATTTTTATGTAATATCAAGTTTAATTCGAAGTTCCGGTATTGGATTTGCCACTTGCTACGATAAAGAGACGTGACAGCAAGCCAACAGCTGACTGCAGTTCTAACCTCATCTCACTCATTCGAATTACCACATATATTTCACATTTAACCGAAATATTTCGCCGACACAAATTTTCCACGCTTTTTACCAGTCGTGGCCCGAATACAATGCTTTATATTTCCCGCACCTGGCGTTGTTTTGACAGATCGACGTTGAAAAGCATGGAGGTTAAACTCGCCTGGTTGAGTGAAAAGAGACGGAGATAGAACCAATGTTGCCAAATATCAAACTTAGAAATACTGCGCGAATCGTTGGAATAACAGTTTTTTCATTTATCTAATTAAATATGAACATTCATTAAGGGGCTATACCAGTGTGAACGCTAAAAATTTGGGGGATTTTTCGGAATATTGAGGTAGAAACGTACTCAATTAAGGCGTTACCCCCACTTGTAGCGCAAAAAAAGGCCTTTTTCATGAATTTTTTAAAAGAAAACTACAATACTTTTTTAATCGATCAATATACCATCTTAAAGAACACATTTTGAAGAACTTTCAGTAATTTTTTTATTGAAAAATATTACATTGTTTAGTGGCAAATGGTCGTCAATGAAATAATGTTTTTATATACACGGTTTGCGGTGACCAACATTGCGGCGAAGTGGATCATCTGAAAAAAAATGCGGATGGATTTAGTCAAATATAAGTATAAACTAGTCTTTAATCGAAGGATTTTAAAAAATATTCATTTTTCACAAAATGGCGGACAGTCAAAGTTAATGGTTCGATTTCAACGAAAAAAAATGGCCGTTTTTTGGCTATAAAACAGCCATTTTTTTGGAAAAAAAATCGAACGATTAAAGACTACATTTTTATGTATTAAATAAGCCTGCAAAATTTCAAGAAGATCGGTTCATTAGTGCTCGAGTAATCTTGGTCACCGACTTCAGAATTGCCATTTTGAGAAAAACGCGTTTAAAGTTTCAATTTCAGTTTACACGAAGAAAATATTTTTTTTTGTACACTTACATAGAGCCATCTATTCCGGGCCCATACAGAAGTATGGGCCCGGATACCTATACTTCAAAAAAATGCAATAAAAAAAATCGATTTTTTCAAAATCGCAAGTGGGGGTAACCCCTTAAATGTTTCGGAAAATTAAGAATACATTTGGCTATATTTGACCTATATTACATAATTTTGTCATAGACAAACATTGAGATCCAAGCAACTTATGCGCTGCCTTCGGAGGCACAAAAAAAAAGTTCCTCCGCTGCTGACATGATTCCGGCCAATTGAGTAGCTGAAACCGAGAAAGGAAAAATGTCGTTAAACTGGACGGTATTTCCTGTACAATGACGTAGGATTTTCGAAAAATATCAAAATCTAACAAAATGCCGTAGTTATGAAAAAAGTCTGTTTTCTTGCCTATAAAATGGTCGTTTTTTCAATGCCAAATCGTCAATTTTCATCCAATCAAAAATATTTTACGTCATTGCAGAGTAAATATATTCAAGAGTACTCAGTACAAATTTCAAGTCAATCGGATCGCTCGTTTGCGCGGATGCTCGTTGAGTTACAATGTCAGCGAATTTGAAAAATCTCATTTCGAGAAAAACGCGTTTAAAGATTCAACTATCGATTTTTGCAAGATAAAATGATAGAGATACGGCCTTAAAATTTTTACAGGATGTTCTTAAAAGTATAAATAAACTGTCGAGAAAGACAAAAAAATCGATTTTTTTAAAGTGTCACACTGGTATAGCCCCTTAAGCAGTTTACACATAGAACATTCTAGTTATTACAAATAATTTTGTTTGCATATGTTAAGGCATTTGGCCACCATATATATATATATATATATATATATATATATATATATATATATATTTTGTTTTTTTTTTTTTTCATTTTTTAAATATTTTTTTTAATAAACCCTGAACTGTTAAGAACAATTTAAGCCATAGTACGTATTGAAAAACGCAAAAGTGACCAAGTTACAGTTATTTTTCGGCAGGACGGTTGAGCCGCTGCGGGCGGTCGACCGTGCGGTTCGATCCGTGTTTATAACTCGCACGATTTAGCTCACGCAGCTGCCCTGCGTTATCTCGAAACTACATTTTTCTAACTGGTACTATTGAAATATCGCAAACTATCGGTCCGATTGCTTTCAAATTTGTACACATTACTTTTAGATATATTATCAAAAATGTCACGTTGGATGTTTGCGATAACTTGATTAGTTTTTGTTTTATTTTGTTTTTGCTCGAAAATTTTCGGTGAAAAATACATTTTTTTTCTTCGGCCCACCATAACTTTTTTAATGGTCGAAAAAAACCGCTACGCTACATTGTAGCGACACTACTCACGAATGAGCGGATTGTTTTTTCTGACGTGACATGACCGGGTAACAGCTGGGACAACGACCGCGCGTATCGTGCGGAGGGCCTCCGCGGCAATGTGCATAACGGCGCCATTTTTTAATATTTCGAACGGAAATTTATTAACGTTATTCTTAAGGAGGTACGGTAATGACCATGCTAGTAAACTTAGAGTCTATTTCACGCCGCAATATCGCCACGTTTTAGATATATGTATATGGCCTATTTTTCGAGAAATATTTTTTAAGTATTGAATTTCGCGTTTCCTATTATTTTTATAATATGGGAACAACCTTAATAATCTACTACTCGACTTCAGTAGTACGCCATATCGTTGACGTTTAGCATCGTCGCATTTTCGGTGGCTGTCATCGGTTCCACGCGCCCGGCTTATTATTTTTTGTAGCCGGTTAACGTGGAGAATGAAAATACTGTGGGAGTTTATCAAAAGAGTCACGGGATTGTACCTGAAGTCCAGTTTAGAGACAAATATAGATTCTGACGGGCAAGAATTAGAAAATGAAAAGATAATATTGCGATTGCAAATAAAAAACGTCACGTTGAAGTTAACCTCCATGTCCAATGTCCAATCTGTCCAAAGTCAAAACATATTTCATCGAATGTTATGTTATTTTTCCCTTTCCCAATTTTCACAATGTTCGCAGGTATAAAAAGGAACGTTTATTTTATATGACGGTTCTCCGATGCTGAATTTATATATAGATGCGTTGTATAGGTACATGTCACCAGAAAAATTGAGATGCCTTTGCTGTACGTAAAAGAACTTCAAGTAAATATCGACGAAAGGCCCTTTATAACCCGTTAAAAAATGTACGGCTTCCCACAATCATATTTTTAATTCGCGTTGAAAATATCCGATAGACGAATCAAATTTGCGCGGGTATCCGGCGTTGCCACACGTCGAGCAAGACGGCTGCTGTTACGCCACCAGAAGTCTCGCTCTCCGAAAACTTCGGTTTTTGCGACTTTATTTCTAAATTTATTGCTTATTTCTGCGGTGAGCTTTCCAATTCAAGGTGCCTTATCGATCACAAAGATTCAACGAACGCAACCATCAGTTTCTTTTACGTGTTTCTTGGCTCCAAGTAGCACAAAAAATTGATATATGAGAGGACAGGCACATTTTGTCGTCTACGTGTGACTAATTCACCAACTTTAACAATTAATAACTCGGAAAGTGTACGGTAAATCTCGTGGAAACTCCGCATACGCATGGACGAAGGTCTCGACAATGCTATAAAAAAAAAATCGGGCTTTTATCTTGAACTCGCTCCGATCACCGTACCTCCTTAAAGCCCTTTCTGACGTTGTGTAAAAAAATAAAAATATTCCGGCCCATACTTTCGAGTTTATTATTTTTTTTTAATATACCCATTTTTCGATCGGCCAAGGTGGCCAGACGCCTTAAAAATATAAATTGTACAAGTCTCAAGTATGATCAGTGGTATGACTAGTGTGAAGTGACAGGATTACCTTAAGAAGAAGATTAATTACAGGAAATGTTAACCTGATTTCTTTAATCAGGTTATCGCATTAATCTTCACAGCCCAACGGCATTTCAGAACCACAATAAAAGAATTTTACGCAATTGCAGCAAAACGGCTTTGATCAAATTTACAGAAGAACTGTGTACTAGATTATTTCCACGCAGTTTAAATTCAGCCGAAGATGACGCCGAAATCCAAACTCAAGATAATGAACACGATCCTAATACCACAACTTTTGAGTTCCAACTGAAATGGGCTCTCGAGACAGCAGCTACTGCTAGTAATGCCGAAGCTAGCATAACAAGAAGCTTAATAGAAAAAGAATTTCACCTCTTCGAGTCAACTGGTAAAAAAACGCCCAATCTTGAAAACTTACATAAAGCTTTAATGACAGTAAAGCCAACATCTACAGAAAATGAACGGGTTTTCTCGTTGTCTGGAAACTTTGTCACGAAGATAAAAAACTGATTATCAGATGATGCTATAAATTCCCTCGTATTTTTAAAAGCATATTTCATTAAAAATAGAGATCAATAGGTTAGCGGATGAAGCGATTTCGCGTTTAAACCTCGATTTTTTAATCTTATCCTGTTTTCAAGGCTAATAAGGAAAACTTTGAAGATTCTCATTGTTTTTTCATGTACCTAATTAAAACACTGCGTAGTCAAAAGGTTCATTGGCAAATGCTCAAAGTATATTCTTTAGTTGACTGTGTCATTAAAAATGTTTTTTCTTTGTTCATTCAAAGGACTATGAGTGGTTAAAAGTTCTACTTATTTATAGCAAGAAAGATGTACTGCATGTAACTTCAATTTAAAGATTGTTTTTATGACGATACTTCATGTATCTAGTATTTGTTTAATTAGACGAATGTGCGATTAATATTTTCACTTACCTCAGCAAGGAAGCTAAGATAAATATTCAAAATACTTATTTCTTAATAAGAGACAAATTACAAGTTTTATAGGAAGATACTCAAAGTTTAGTTTAGTTTGTTTTGTTAAAAAATGTGTAAGTGCTGAAAATTTAAGTCCAAACATGACTGAATGAATAATAAATGTTGATGATTATTAATATGCGTATTTTTTTGCATTTAATTAATAATTTTATGTTTATATTTTAATTTTTTGAAATTTCTCGAAAATTTGAGATTTCCCGGGAATTCCTAGTCGAGAATTCTCGAGTCCCGAAAAAAAAAAATAAAACGAGAAATCAGAAACCCTGCTTACACACGAGTTTTCTCTTTTTTTATTCGTTTAAGCGTTGAAATTTTATTTCAACGCCTCCCTCGCCAATTAAAATATTATCTCATTTTTCTACAAATGTGCGACAGCCAATTTCGACTCTCGTATTGGGGAAATTTGCAGTTGAATTTATTGCTGTATCGAATGGTGCAGCAATTTAATTGATTTTTTCCGCTTATTTATCGAAGAGACGAGAGCGAGTCTGTTGAAAATTGTTCTGGCGCGTACGTAGCCAAGAGAGGTTCACAGAAATATGTGAATAGATTCATGTGGCAAACATGTGTGGTCGTCGCGCAAACGCGGGTAACGAGAGGGCTCTGAAAAGATATCGACCCAGAGCAAGGAAGAGAGAGAGAGAGAGAGAGAGAGAGAGAGAGAGAGAGAGAGAGAGAGAGAGAGAGAGAGAGAGAGGATGTGCCTGTTCGGTTACACAAGGATATACAAACGGTCTCGGGATGCTTTTTTACCCCTGCGAGAACACATCGATCAGGAAGTCGAAATGACGTCAGGGATGTGCGCACGGTCATAACGCTAATTCATTACGGCTGTGCTAAAATTCGGCGAGCGAGAAAAAACCCTCGGAAACTCGATCTTTGCAACTTTTGCCAAGATGTCATTGACACCGCGATGATAAGCAGGTGTTGGAAGTACGATAGCGCGAGAGCGAATCGCTCCTTCTCTCGGGCAAACGGACGCGAGCTCGGAAAATTTGATGTGCGAATAAAATAAACAAAAAAGAAACGAGTCAATAATATTCTCTGCTCGATCATAACGTACGTTTGCTAGCTCGGCAAAAACATTGGCTATTTCGACGTGTTATTTTAGTGCTTAAAAATGTTCAAGTCTATATTTTTAACAATGAAATAAATCGGGCAGAGGCACCATACATCGGATACTTTTGTTTGAAAATGGAAAAAAAAATCGTAAAGTATTGCTAAACCATCAAATTTTACGATTTTATGATGTACATGTCGTAAAGAACATGATGTTCGTAATTATTTAACACGTTACTTTTAAATATTTGGAGTTTTATTATGTTTACATAAAATGACAGAAATCATGGTGTTCAAAAAGGTTGCCGCTAATCGGATATCTGGTATAAGAGCGCAAACTCCATTTTTCTTATATCTGATATTAGGGGACTATGTTTGTGTAAAATAAAACAAAACGTTCATTGTTTCAACGTTGTGATCATTATCGAACAATCAGTCTTTATGAGTTAATCTTCGATTAGGTAGGGACATTCGGGCACAAACGGATATCCAGTATTAGGCTCGATTAAGTATTCGATATTAAAATTTGACATGGCCGAATATGAACGGTAATATTTTTGTAAATACATGTCGCTATTTTTTAATATTATGTATTTATTAAGTAAAATAAATGCTACGGTTCATAAAAAAAAATAACAAAAACATAAATGAATTGGACTTATCTCGATAAAAACAACACTTTTTAACACAAAAAAGATATTTTTTCACGCCAGCGAGAAGTAACATCAGTTCACTATTGTGCCATTTTTGTTGCTTGATAACCAAAAGTTTTGCAGTGGCGACATCTTACGACTAGTTATTAGTGTATAAAATCCAAAATCGATGACGCTATAAGAAAACTCGAGATAGTCCACTATCCGATATTAAGGCAGTGTCCTGCTTTATGACGCCCGATAAAAGCTTTTTTTTTTTCGAGAATTTTTTTAGAAGGGAAAAAACAAGTGTGCCTGGTAAACTTTGCGGTAAATTTTAATGTGTATTTGAAAGGTATACAAAAAAATTGTTCAACATGAAACAATAAATTACTGCAGATTCATCAGCCTATTTCATGAACGCATTGCCACTGCAGTCTCCAATCGGCGGGAAAGATGCAGCTCGTAATTCTTTACTGAAACAAAAAAACCAAACAAATTTCAATTGTCATATATTTTTCTACTGTGTGAACTAAGGAAAAGCTGACAAAGTCGTGAAATTATAACTTTCTTCAGGTTTGAAAAAAAGTGCATTCAATTTTTTTTAAACCACTTAAACGTGATATAAAAGTTATTTAAAAATACTTTTTCCACGATCCTTTTAGTTCACTTAGAAGAGAATTTAATACTGAAGAGGAAAAACTTTGGTTCGATTCAATACGTTGTTCAGTTTTCTTGCTAAGACGCCCGGCAGTTTAGAAAAATCGTAAAAAAGAAAACTGGAGAAAACGCGCTTCAAAGTTTTCAACAGGCGAAAGTATGAATTTTAGGTTATTTACACTAATGATCTGCTAATCAGCTATTCATGGTCCATATAGTAGACCTTCTGATTTCTCATAGAAAGACACTACTACGAACTCTAAGTATTATTTTGAAAGAACCTTGAACTTTTTTAGATATGAAATTTGGAGTAGAAGATCGAGCCGCAGAGCACTCACGCACCCGCTCGACGCCCCTCTGCTTTCGGCTTTGTATCTTCGAAAATACTTAGAATAGACCTCTGTAACTTTGTAAATATATTCTCGAATAGTTTATCTATCGATTTAAGCAATCAAAAAATTGATTTTCCGGACCTTCGAAAGCAGGACACCGCCTTAAGGGGTTAGGCCACAGTAACGGGTATAAAATCATGTGCGAATTTAACAATTTTTTTTCGTATGCAAAAGTGACTCACTCATCAAATTAATTACACATCTATTTAGTAGGAATATCAAGCTGTTAGAAAATAATTTTTTTTTTCGATGTACAAAATAGCCGACTACTATTATTTTCTTTTGTTATCTTTTTTTAGGCGCTCCGCGGCGTGACATTTACGATCGACAATTTTATACCTAGAACAAAAAACAAAAATTCTCGTCAATCCAGCTTAAAATACCTAGATAAGTACGTACGGAATTTAAAGAATATTGTTTTATTCAAAAGTTGTAGGTATTTGAATTGAGTTGTACGTATTTGAACGAATTTTCAGTGAAAAATTTCGTATAATACTGCTCATAAAATGAAAAGTTTTCGATTAATCAGAAATTCCGTACGTACTTCTCTGCGAAATGCAATTAGGAACATAACTTTTGAATTTGTAGGAAATCGAGTGGAAATTGTTGAAGTTATTTGTCACGCCAATCGGAAAAAAGCTGCTTCAAGAAAAACGCGTTTAAAGTTTTAGGTACTTTATGGCCGTGCCAGAGGTGAGTTTACGTTATACGCTCAAAGTCGGTGATTTTTTTGTTTTGCTATAAATCGAATAGTAACTTATTCTTATGATGACAAAGCACCGTTTTAGCGGAAAAAAATCAATTTTTTGAAAATTCTACTGTGGTCTTACCCCTTAAGCACATATCCTATATATGGTGCTTCTCCCCTATTGACTTTTCCCTTCCTTTGTCCTACCAATTTATAGTAAAGATTCAATTAAATCGCTTTTTTCAAAATCGAGTTCAAAATTATCACATTCGTGGTCTTTAACTGGTTCGCAACCCGAGTCGAAATTTTCGAGCCGCGTTCAACCCACAAAATGAAGGCGAGCAGAAATCGGCGTGAGCGGGTTATTGGGTATCTAAAGGAGGGTACAATGTTTGAAAGTACCATGCGTTAGAGCCTCCGATGAACCTCCGGCATGGCAGAAAGTAGACTTTTTGACTCAAAGGAGGTCAGGGAGGGTCACAATTGAACCTACGGAACCTCAGGTGGGCCTACTTCGAGCGCTCCCGCAGAACCTACTGCCCCCCTTTCGGCCTACTGTACACGGCTAAACAAAAAAATTAATTTATATAGAATCTATTTAAATAAAATAGTTTTTTTTCCTTGTCTCCCAGCCTACTACGATCATATTTCTTTCAAATATATTTATATATGTTAATAAAGATGAGATTCAAATTAATCTTCATTTGCTTACAATGTACACTGTAAAGCTTAGTGTACTATATGCAAAAAATATTTCATAAATCGAAAATAAAATGAACGCATTATTTGAGAGCTTTACTACAAGGATTTTTCATCGTAATTCGTCATTCCCTGACCTTTGGAAATGATTTTTTTCGAAGAAAATATTTGCCCTATATGCGATTTGAACCTAGTCCTACCTACTCATAACTACGCGCCGCTGCCCCTATGCTACCGGGTGCTTATAACATTTGGGTCGCTGATATGGCATAAGAGACCAAATGAATACCTCCAACTATTGTATCACATAAGCTATAGATTTTTCAAACACACAGACACACGCGCGCGCGCGCGCGCGCGCGCGTGTGTGTGTGTGTGTGTGTGTGTATGTATATGTTTATTTATAGAAAATCAATCTACTTAATATCGTCCAATAACTACATATTTTATTTGATTCTAATAAATCTGTGATCCGGTTTCATCAGTTTAACATTTTCATCTGTTCAAAAAAACAATTTAGTCAAGTTCACTGAATGGATCTAGTTATTTTTTTTTAATTTACCTTAAATAAAATATTTGTAGAGTTAAGCATTTTTCTATTTGATTGAACTAATGGTCCTACTTTATTGTAACACTCATATCAAAGGGGCGGGGGGTAGTGAAGGTGGAGAGAGAGGAATTTTATATATATATATATATATATATATATATATAAAATAGGCAGAGGTAGTGAATTCCTCTCTCTCCACCTTCACTACCCCCCGCCCCCTTGATATGAGTGTTGCAATAAAGATGGACCATTAGTTCAATCAAATAGAAAAATGCTTAACTCTACAATTATTCTATTTAAGGTAAATTAAAAAAAATAACTAGATCCATTCAGTGAACTTGACTAAATTGTTTTTTTGAACAGATGAAAATGTTAAACTGATAAAACCGAATCATAGATTTATTAGGATCAAATAAAATATGTAGTTATTGGACGGTATTAAATAGATTGATTTTCTATAAATAAACATTTTTAAAATCAATCATTTTAATAATGGAATGCAATAGGAAAAATTTGGTTCTATGAAAAATCTAGTTAATACAAATTTAAAAAAAATCAAATAGACGCGGTTAGTTAATATCATAATATTTAGCGGGAAAAAATAAAAATATGCTTCATACATACACGTGGAAATATTTTTTTAATTTTCGACGTGCTAAAAATGAAAACAAGGAAAAATCAAACATCTTATTTGAAATCGACGGTAATCGGCCGTCGCCATTTATCAACTCATTATTGAATAAACAAAAAAAAAACAAAACGAACAAAAACAAAAACAAAAAATCGAATGAGGTTGAATTCTAAACCGACAATTTCAATCCTTCAGAACATGAAATAGACTATAATTAACACCCTATCGTTCCATATAGAAATCAACATTATATGTTATTTAGATATACACTGCCAGCTAAAAGTTTTCGGACACTCCACATAATCGCAAAACTTTTGAGCGCTGGATAATTGCCAAATAATGTTAGAGTAATATAATTCATTTCATTTATTATTTCACGAAGATACTATAAAGATCTATATGATTAAGTAATTACACAGAGCTTTATAGTATCTTCGTCAAATAATTATTATTCTACCATAAGTTTGCAATGATCCAAAGTGATATTAAGTTTTGCAGTTATCTGAAGTGTCCGAATACTTTTGACTGGTAGTGTATATTCGAATATATTAACGCAACCACATATTTCGAGTATTATATATATATATAAAGTATTATATAATATATACCGTCGCTTAAATGTTTGGATACACCAGTCGATATTTCTTGAAGCACTAAAAGTCACATAGCTTCGTAAAAAAAAGATAATCAAATTTACCGAACGGCGTTTTGACGGGAATAAATTCAGCTGTATGTTGCTTTTCTAAAATATTTTTTTATCATTTTCTTTTCGACCCGGTACGCACTTTTATACGTGACTGATTTTCGGCTTTTTTTCGACTATCAAGAATTGAACGCATGACTTATGGAAAAAAAATTGTTACGTTTATCCATGATGAACTTAAACGGGGTAGCAGGAACTTCATTTGCGTTTTTTATAAAGTTTTGTACGATTTTTTTCGCAATGTTATTTCATTTTTTGCTAAAAAGACTAATTCTAGATAATGCAATGTAACTCAAGAACTAGAGGGCTTAAGAAGAAATGTCAAGAACGAAAAACGTCGCGTAAGCTTATACTGGATAGACTGGCATTTTTTAAAGAATTTTCCTGTGAGATTTTTTCTCACAGGAAAATGCCTATTAATCCGATAGAATTGGAGTAAGGATGTATACACAAGCATTCTTTTATCAATTGCCTATAAAATAATAATAAATCGATATTGAGCAAATTTGATTGTTTTCGCATATTAATATTGGACTATTAATTTGATAAGGGGACGATGTATTTTTATTAATTTCGTATTATTTTCGTCGTCGAACGGGTTACCGATCAGGTCACAATGGAATGATGATGGAGGAGATATCGAATTTGGGCCGAAAGCAGGTTAGGTGGGGTCGAGGCAACAGTTTGAGATTGAAAGCAGGTTAAGGAGGCCTGTGCTCTGCACGTTTCACTGAAACTGGGGGTCGAGAGAAGGTTTGGGAGGTCTAGCAGAGGCTACCCTGGGCCAAGAGGAGGTCTCTTCATGGCACTGAACTCGACAAATAAGGTTTCGTAGGTTCAACGGAGGCTGGCGGCTTATGTATTACAAAAGAAATGGGTCCTGCGAGGGTTCAGAGGAGGCTACAAATTTCGACTCGGGAAGTGCTATGAATTCGGGAAAGATGTGCGAGATATCGAAAGAATTTGGATGACGACAGTGATTCGCACAATCTTTCTCTCTTTCAAACGGCGGAAATGCCTAATTCTTGTCCAATCATCGAAACGATCGAATACCCAAGTATTGTTCGCAGTGGAAAAAACCAGTCACGGTCGAAACCGTCGTATGGAATTATCGACAGACGAAAGAGAATCGACGAAATTTAAATCATGACAAAATATTAGGGTGCCGAGGTCGAGATTTTGCCCACAATCAGTACATGGTTTTGCTAAGTTTGAGTTAATTTTTAATTGAATACTATTGATAAACAATGAAGTTATTATTATTCAAAGAAAGTGCCGCTGGCGCTATATGGCCGATCGATGTAGGTGGTTCTGGCAACAGGGCAATCTGAAATGAAACGTGAAAAGATCTGCCTTTAGTATAATAATAAAATTATAGCATAACCGGTGATTTTTTGGAATATTTGTTATTAACATATGTATCAACATGGCACAGAATCATCTGGTTATATGATAGAAAATATCATGAGCTATGCTCGATCCGAATTTGAAGCGAATGGAACGGATAGATTTTGAGGTTCGACTTACACCGTTTCATAAAACATAATTTCAAGAAAAATGCAAAAGAAAGAAGTTTCAATCGCACTTTAATTCAAATCAAGTCAAGTCAATTCAAATTGCTACAAAACCTTCGTTGCAAATTAAACTTAAGACCCTATATGATAGTCAGCAAAAAAATCATATTTTCGAAATTTCGAGCTTATGCAGACCCGTTAACGCTATAATTGCCAAATTCTTTTCTATACCCAACAACTCATTATAATTGTGTCGTAGTTTGCACCACTGAAATGTGACGAAAATTCGTTTTTCACTTTCCTTTTCCTCCTATTATCGAAAAGCCTTTTTTACGAAAAGAATGCGTGTATATCTCTGATCAAACTGATAGATAAAACCTTTTGAGTGATTCTCGCAGCCCAAATGTATCAAAAAATCGGGACATTTCGAAAATACACGGTTATGAATGTTTGCTGCACTCCAACGATGCAAACTTCGACATCATCCACGGGTCAAAGATGGCCCCAATTTTGAAATGAGCTTCCCATTAAGGGACACCAAGAGTGTAACACTTAAAAAAATCGATTTTTTTGTTGCATTTTTCGATAGTATACCTATATCTTCAACTATACCTTATACTATCATCGATTTATAACAATGAAATCAATATTTTTATCTTTCAACGCGTTTTCCTCAAAACGACATTTTTCAAATTTGCTGCAATTCTAATTCAAATACCAATCATCCGATGGACTTAAATCTTATTTTGGCGCATTTAGTATTTGTTTCTTCATGCAATGACTCTCCAGCTTTTCGATTGGATAAAAAATGTCAATTTGCCATGCCAAACACCTTTAGATTTTTAACCGTAATTTGGAACTTTTTTTCAAAACTCCGCCATTTCGTTGGCTTTTTATTTTTTTTCCACAATCCTGCGTCATTGTACAGGCAATACCTTCTAGTTTAACGAACTTTTCAATTTTTTTATTTTCGACACTCTGAAGGCCGCAATCACTGCATCAGTGGGAGAACTTTTTTTTGAGACTTGGGAGACGGCGCGGTCGCCGAAAATTGAATATTTTCATACCAAAACTTACCGTATTTACCTAATTTATACACAAATATATCCTCGAAATTTCAAAACATTCGATGCAATACTTTTCTTTCAATGAATTCCCGAAAATCACCTTTTTTGGGCGGTCACACTAGTGCTGCCCCTTAAGGCGGGATATATATTTACAATGATAAAAAAAATCGATTTCTTTTTTTTTTTCTTCAAACGATAGAACTATATGTGTAGAATATTTTCCCAAAGTTTCAAAGCGAAATTCGAAAAACTTCAAACGTTACAGCCCGTCAACGCTGTGTCTCACCGCTCGGATTCGGAGCGGGCGTGAAATTCCAACGCGTTTTTTCTCAAAATTGCATTATCGAAATTGGCGTGCAGGATTACTCAAAAACTATTAAGCCGATTGAGTTCAAACTTGGTAGAAATGTTGACAACATTGGTACCTTCTACTTGACGAGAATTGTTTTTGAAAAATCGAAAAAAAAACTACTTTTTTAATCCGCATTTTACCGAAATTGATTTTTTTTGCAAATGCGTGCCATTTTCTTAAATTTACATTTTCTTCATTTTAATTACCGTCACATAGAAACTATACATGTTCTAACTAAAAAAATGTTTGAACTTTTTTGCAAATCAAAGTCTACGAGAAGCTAGACTGCACGCCGATTCGCAACTCCCGCGGCAACCTTGCCGTAACACTCTGCCACAGCTCCGCCATTTTGATGACGAATTAATTTAAAAAAATTATTTTGTATACTTGAATATACTATTAAAGTATACCTAAAGTTTGTTAATTGTAAAATAATTATTTCTTACTTTAAAAAATTCCTCAATATTGCTTATTTTTTCCTGTCTAAATGTGTATCCCGCCTTAAAACAGCCTCCACGAAGTACCAACTATCCGCAAAATCCTCAATCTCGTTGCAAATAAAAACCACTCTCAATGACAAAAACTCATTATCGAATCTTCGCGTTCACCGTATCCCGCGCTTGAATGGACACCGAAAAACAAAATTAAACAAATAAAATAAACAAGCACGCAAGAGGAACGAAAAATTTGAAAAACCGGGAGCTTCGGTGCGAGAGCTGCGAATGTTATCAGGAATTCGCGCGGGGAGTGTATAACGTTGAAATAATATTTAAACTAGCGGCGTCTCGTGGCTTACGCCGGGGCCTCACGAGCGGGGTAAAGGAATATTGAGTGTGAGAGACACGCACCGGATGTAACGCACGCCCACACGCTCGTTCAAGTTTGCAAATTAATTCGAGCTCTAGCTCTTTCTCCCTCTCTCTTTCTCCGTCCCTCGTTCGCTCGAGTTTACCATCGGCTCATATTTTATATCCACGTACATGTGCATGTGTGTATGTGTGTGTGTTTTCTGTGCATATGTGTATGCATGCAAATACACATGCTCACGCATATGTGTGTATATATATATATATATATATTTGTAGGTATGGGAGATCATTTTCAAAGATGATTTTGAGGACATTCGACGTCGAGGAATAGGTGTGTGTGCGCGAGTGTGTGTGTGTGTGTGTGTGTGTGTGTGTGTGTGTGTGCGTGCGTGCGTGCGTGCGTGCGTGCGTGCGTGCGTGCGTGCGTGCGTGCGTGCGTGCGTGTGTGTGTGTGTGTGTGTGTGTGTGTGTGTGTGTGTGTGTGTGTGTGTGTGTGTGTGTGTGTGTGTGTGTGTGTACACACATCTATATATATATATATATATATATATATATATATTTCTTTCTCCTCTTCCTCCTCAATCCTCTTAATGGGACGAGGCACACCTTGCGTCCAAAGAAATCGAAGCTGTGGGATGCACGTAATGACGCTACCACAATATGACTATCTCTGTTTCTTTCTCTCTATTTTTTTTCCACGCACACATACGCACTCACTCTATTCACATTTGCAATGCATTCTTCGCACTATATACGAATATAATGATCCGACTAATACGCTTCTCGTTCTCGGGTCGTTAAATCGTTTACGTCTCGATAAATTATCCCGAATATTTATTGCCGCACGTGCTATTGGATATTCCATTCGTAAAATGACCACAGCAGGAAACTCGCTTACGCCAACGACTGATTCGATGGAAATGATTTTTTTCCACGTTCATCGTTTATTCGTAGTCGTGTAGCGCGTTAAATTTTTTTCCTCGCTGCTTTGATTTTCTTACGAATTTGAGTTTTGGATAATGGAGCTGATAGAATCGTTTGGGATGGATAAGCGTTTACTTTTAGCACGGTGTTTTTCGCAGGATTTAGTGAAATTTTTGAAGGTATTGAACTGTGCTTCCGGTGTAAAAAAATGTGGAGTTTCCAAAGAAGAGGGCGGGGGTCTAATTTGCGGATATTGGAAAATAATGACTTGTCTGAGTCCCTGAGTAACTGTTTGGGCGTCGTCGTTTTTTACTGCTTCAAGCGTTTTATGAAAGATAAATAACCTAGGAATATTTATCATTGTACGAGAGACAATCCATTTTTTATAACCAGTTTCGAAAACACGCTATGCCCGAATGTTGAAAACGTTTTTTGCAGGAATACTTATATCCGATTAGTTTCTCAATTGGTCTTCTTAGTCGGGCATTTTTTAGTTGGGCAACCAAACCTCATATCCCCTATCAAGACCTAGCATTCTATTGGCGTGTACATTTAAAGGGACTAAGGAGATTTAGAATTAAAAGATTGGCTTGCGTTTAGTTGTTTACACCAAGGTCACGAATAAATATAAAGCTCTTTTCTTTTTAAGGCTTTTTATTGTAAAATTATGAAATATTGTGAAAAAATCATGTTCCTCGACATTTATTTCCAGGCCAATAATATCGTGGCGCTAACGTCATGAGGCTATGTCAAATTCGCTTTTACCTCCATTCCAGACGAATGGATGAAGATGTTCGAAAATCACGGGAGGATTTCAACGTCTTGGGCTTCCCTCGATTGATTTTATTGCAAAACATAAAAATGTAAATTACATTAAGGGGCCAGTCCACTTTGGAGCCACGAAAAAGTGGCTATTTTCGCGATTTTTTTTGAGGATTTTAGAAAATATATGAATATAAAAAGTTGTTGGGCTTGATAAATAAAGTCTTGAAATACACAAAAAAAAATTTTATTTATTTTTATTCATTTTTAAGTACAAAAACTATAGTTTAACGTAACGCCTCAAAAATAGGTGGGCTAGGTAGCTCCATCACAACTCGGCAACGGCTTGTCTGAAACAAAAAAATCAAAGTCCATTAGATTCAGTATGACACCAGCTGCAAAATGGCCCTCGGATATAAAGTACTATCAAAAAATTAAAAAATGGCAGATGGAAAACGAAAAAAGTAAAAAGAACGCGTTTTTTGCGCAGCTTTTCGCAAAAAAAGAGTAAAAATAAAATTTTTTAAACCATCGAGGGCCATCTTGTTGCGAATCATGTTTACAATATGTGGTTCAAATTTCAAGAGAATCAGTATATTAGTTTTAGAGATACGATCGAGCTAGATTTTGAAAATGTTTCGAGAAAAACGCGTTTGAAGTTTATACTATGAAAAACTCTTACCTAAACTCAATCGGCAATTCCTGCACCGTACAAAATCCCTTCTGATTGCTCATAATCGTCGGTTTATCAAGTCTTGCTTGCTTTCGATTTTTTGAAATTTTCAAAGTGGACTGGCCCCTTAACAACATGGCGTCCAGATGCCGAAAAGTTTGAGAAAATTCGAGTTACTTGACATCATAAAATTGTAAAAACATTTTTTCTCAATCAGATATCAGGTATAATCAATGCGTCATAGTGTTTTGGATCCTCTTTATAAATTACAAGTTGACGTCTCCAGCTGTTTTCGAGTTATCATGGTAAAAGGGAATTTAAAATGATTCGCCTTGTTATGTTGGTGCATCGATATTATTCACTGAGGAGTAAATCTTCAGAAATTTTCTCGCATTATAACGTTACAAGAATAAATACCCCCGAAAAAATCAAAAGTCTTACATTTATTCGCAACATTTTTACATAGCATCGATTTCGGACGGAAAAAGAGAACGATCATATCCGATTTTTTGTAGAAGGCCCGGTACGTACTACCGTAAAACAGAGTAAAATTGATATTGAGGGTAACTTTGACAGTTTTTGGGGCTCCTTTGACAGAGCGCCAAAATGCGTTACTAATTAATTACTAATAAATCATTGTTTCTATTTTTGCTCAAATTTGTTGTTCATGTTTATTATAATCCTGCTAAAGTTGATTGTAATGTTGCTCAAGTTGATTTTTATCTCGATAATAATTATAAGACTGATTAAGTGTCTATAATAGTACCCTATGTATTTGATATTTTTATGTAAAATGTTTCCTTAAGGGGCTATACCAGTGTGAATGCTAAACATTTTGGTGATTTTCGGGATTTTTTTTTAAAGAAAAGTACTCCATTAAATGTTTCGGAAAATTAAGAATATACTTGGCTATATATGACCTATATTATATAATTTTTTCATAGAAAAATATTGAGATCCAAGCGACTTATGCTCTGCCTTCCGAGGCGCCAAAAAAAGTTCTTCCACTGCTGACATGATTCCGGCCGATTGAGTCGCTGAAACCGAAAAAGGAAAAAATGTCGTTAAACTGGAAGGTATTTCCCGTACAATGACGTAGGATTTTCGAAAAATATCAAAATCTAACAAAATGGCGTCGTTGTGAAAAAAAACGTCTGTTTTCTTGCCTAAACAATGGTCGTTTTTTTCAATGCCAAATCGTCAATTTTCATCAAATCGAAAATATCCTACGTCATTGTAGAGTAAATATATTCAAGAGTACTCAGTTCAAATTTCAAGTCAATCGGATAATTGCCCTTTGAGTTACAATGTCAGCAAATTTGAAATATCTCATTTCGAGAAAAACGCGCTTAAAGATTTAACTTCCGATTTATGCAAGATAAAATGATTGGAGATACGGCCTTTAAATTCTTACAGGATGTTCTTGAAAGTATAAACTGTCGAAAAAGGCAAAAAAATCGATTTTTCGAAAGTGTCACATTGGTATAACTCCTTAATAAAAATGACAATTTGATTATAAAAAATCGTGGTTTTCCATTTAATTCGACGTATAATGTATACAATATAAAATTTTTTCTCAAAATGATGTCAAAGAAACCTCAAACGCGAGGTTACTTTGACACGTTTTAAAAAATTAAATAAAATTGCGGCGGCGAGGGGGGGGGGCTTGACATTCTTATACATTTGATAGCCAAAGGACAAATTGTTCTATTGGAGCAAAAAAGTTGGAATTTAGGATGTTAAAAAAAGTTACTTACAAAAAACTTCCAAAACCTGTTCAAAGTAACCCGATTTTACGGTACCTCGCGTTCGATATGATAATTGAATGAGGGAAAGGCTTCGGGCGACGAAGAGTTAGATTCGAGCAAATTTCCAGATATAGCTCGTTCCATTGCCACGAGAAAGCGCGAGATCGGCAAAGTTTCGATCGTTCGCTCCGCTGCTCTGATATCGCGACTCTCGCGCGGTATTGGAAACTCCATTAAGCATTGTCGTGGGCGTTGGATAAGAGAGCTCGTTGGAGGAGTCGAGCGCGTGCACAATTCACGTTCAGCTCATTGCGAACGACGCGTTACGACGACACGACGTTAAATTTTATGCATGTCCTCGCATACACGTGCACGCGCGACGATGACGAGAGACAGTGCGAATCGGAGATTCAAGATTTCTGAATGAAATCTGTAATCGTACACTGAGAAAAAATAATCGTTGAATGTGCAAAATGCATTTTGTTGTCTCGAAATTTTGTTGTTTTAACAGTTGCTCAGACATGCTAAATAAGCAGATAGTTTAAATGTATCTTTGATTACTGCCCAACTGTACTGTTTTGTTATGCCAATCAAAAATCAAGTTGAACGTATTTAAAGATACAATTTTGTTAAACCAACTGAATTTTGGATGGATGAACGAATTTTTTTTTCAGTGTGCGGAAAACCGAATATTCGTCTTTCATATCCCATCGTCATGCACTTTCCACGCGTTTTTCTATTCATACGATTTTTGTCGAGTATTTTGTTATATTTTTTATCGTTATTTTTCGTTCCCCATTTCCATAATTCTATCGTCATCATTTTTTTCTTTGAGCAACACACATTTTTGAAAAATGTCTCGCGTTTTTTTGCCCCTTGGCTCGGTTATTCTTTATGTTGATTTCTTTATTTATTTTTATTATCATCTAAAATATTTATTACGGCTTTTTTTATAAATTTGTATTTTAAATGCTCAAAAATGTTTCAGTGATTTTCGTAGCCCAACTTCACTAAAAAAAATACGAGAATACGAAAATAATCTGTTTTCGTTGCATTCCAACGATGCAAACGTCAATATCATCATTCTTTCCCATTCTGATCTAGCCACCTTCAATGAAACGCTTGAGCTTTCGGAAAATATATATCATCCCCCCCCCCCCTCTTTTATTACGATACCCCCTACTTCCCACGCACAATTTTTACTATTCCATTTGATCGTCCCCGACTATATCCATAATATTTATCTCCGAAATGGCTATTCGGAACGCCTACGCTGGAGTGATGACGAAAAATGAAGAGAGACAGAGAGGGAGATAAATACGAACGCAAATCCCTTATGGTTACGTCGGGGATCACCAACCTGTAGTGACCGTGTTTAATCGGCCCAAACAAATCGTGCGTACAGCTGAGGGGAAAAGAATTTTCTCTACGGTTGTCTAATTTTCCTTTCCCACTTAATTCGGGTTATTTTTTATTTTTCCTCGATCGTGGAGTTCGAGTAACTCAACTCACGAAAAAAAGGACCATCCTTCAATACGTCTTATCAGTTTGTGCCCATAATGGCTTTGTTATAAATTATTTATCCGAACATCGCCCTGTTTTATTCCATTACCTTTTTATCAGACGTATAATCCATTTTCCTATAAAAGCCTAATGATTCTGATATTTTTTCTTGTTTTTTATTCATTTTGTTGTTATTTTTACTCCTCTATTATCAAATCATCGCCCTGCTTTATACCATTTCTTTTTTACCAGACGTATAATTCATTCCCTTATAAATTCGCAATGAATTTCGTATTTTTTTCTTTTTTTTAAATTTGTTTTGTTGTTAATTTGATTTGTTCATATTATTTTATCCATTAATTCAGCGTACCTAATTTCATCAATTGCCCTAACGTCCCACCATGGCGCAATAAGTCCAACCTGATTCGATTTAATCTCTTTCCCTCCCTCCCTGTCCTTAATCCAATATTTTTTGTCCCGAACAAATGTTTTTTTAAAAAATCCGAAAATGCTATATCGTTTATTTCATTCTCTTACATCGTCGCACAACCGGCCGCATTTTTCAACTCGCTATACTCGGTTTCATTGAGCGATTTCTCCCGATAGCCTTTCAGCGCAATAACGAGGTCACTGCAGCCGGCTCCTCACTTCCATTCATTCCAGTGTACTGTTCGCGATCTCTCGAGCATCAGCCCCTGCTCGTTTGCCCCGGGACGCGTCCCCGCGCAATTCACCCTCGAACGTTTCGATCAAACAGTCTCTATATACGCCACCCTATACAACTGACCTCGTTTGCCCGCCATTTGATACAGGAGGCGCATACACACACACACACACACACACACACACACACACACACACACACACACACACACACACACAGAAAAATCCATATCTTACTTGATTTACCATCCGCTGTATTACTTTTTCAATATTGTACCATGAAGAAAAAAATCAACATCAACTACGTGCCATGGAACGAATTGGGTAAAACTAGTTCGACCCTCTTAATAAGTGAATTTTATATTTTGTATTTTAAGGGATTAAATCTGGTTGAAATCTTTGAACATATCCACTTTGCATTTTCGACGTATTCTCAAAATATAACATTTCAAAAACATTCTCTGAAAATTTCATCCGTTGAAAATTGAGGGAGTTATGGGCGTTTGTAGGTAGGTTCTGTGAACCAGCGAACTTTGAACGCGTTTTTTGTCTTCAAATTGACTTCGTAAAAATTGGTGAGCACGATATCTAAAAAAATCACTGCACTGATCAACTTAAAAGTTTACAAGCTTCTTTTACACATCAAAAAGCAGTGCTTGAACGAAGGAATATTTTTTCGATGCATGGTTTGTTATTATCAATGTAAATAAAGCGTTTTTTTAAACTGAAATTCGATACTTTCTCTTTGAACGGGGGCCATTTTTTCAAAAACTAAGATTTTATTAAATCCTTCTTCTAAGCACTAGATCATTTCACGCAAAAACTAAATTCTCTATTTCGGGTTTGATTTCTCTATTTCGGGTGATTTGTTTCCGAGCAGCAGTGGTCACCGAGGAGGACGTTTTTCAAACAGTGGTCTGCACAAAACATTGTATTTGGCACATAAATATTTGTCAATCCAAAGCTTGTAAAAATACTTAAAACCATACACTTTGAAACGAAAAAAAAATTGATATCCTGCACACCTTTTTCCCGAAAAAATCACGAAAATTCCTCTTTTTCCGGCCTCGAGCTAGATGTCCGTCAAATCCGTGCCCATAATCGTGGATGTTGCATGTTCCGTTCAACAGATTAGAGGCGTATCCCATAACAGTCCACGAAATGATCTCCATATCAATATAGCCACATATATCCACCGGTAATTTTAAAGACGTTACATAACGTTGAGTACAGTGACAACTAAATGAAATCGAAGTTTACATCGTCGAAATACAACAATTTTTTTGTACTAATAGATCCATTCATTTTTGCAGAATTTAGCTATGAAAATGTCTCGACCATTGAAGACGTTTATGCCAGAGTCTGCAATTGAATTCTGCAAAAAACATTTGGTATAACATAAATGAGGAAACAAAAATATAAAAAAGTATTTTCATAGCGTTTCTACGATGCAAACTTCGATACCATCACACCAGACTATAAGGACGGCTCTTGAAGTCGTTTCTGCATATGTGTGGCTCATTTTCCCGGAATGATGCCTTTGCAGGGCAACGAAATTTGTAAGCAGAATTGGTTCATTTTTTTCCTTCAAAATTTGCAATTGACTTTGTTCTAATCGATATAATATAATTCCCTGTGGATCAAACTGATTTTTCAGTTTCGAGAGATTTATCACGATCGGAAGAAACAGTAGGACCAGAGGAACAATGCAAATCTTTTCCTATCAGGTTTTTACTGGCTCATTAATATCTTCTCCTTTTTCTTTGAATATTGATCTCGCTCTTTTTATTTCAATTTTTATCTTCCTACAGGATCCTTTATAAGCCTCCAGTATCTCCGTTTTCCATCTTCTCTTTTCCGACAGAGCCTTCCTTCTTTCGATAGCCTCATGTCAATAAACTAAGAGAATAATTTTTATGTAACCTCATGCATATTCACACTTGCGTAACCAAGATGGTGTCATTCCCCTGGCGCATCTATCATGCCCCTGGATCACACATGTTGGGGGGAACCCAGAGGAATGACGATTCGAATGGGTTTTTATACACAGCGCGGCATGATACGTTTTTTCTAACCTCGAAATCTAGCGGTGAGTGGGTGTCTAGAAGTTCCACTTGCACAGGTAAAAAGTGTCTCATTTGCTTATTTTATTTTCTTGCGACACCACCTCACAACCCGCGAAGCTTGTATAAAAAAAACGTAAGCTACGAAAATGATGGGACACAATCGGACTCTTCGGAAAAGTAGATGTAGAAGGCACTGCTCTGGCACGCATGATCAGCTGGCACTACCCGTCACACAATATATGAACTGATTTACAGCTCTCTAGAAAAATGTCTGAGGAGAGACATTGACAAAATGTCTTTTCACAGACATTCAGACAATCGAAAGACAAATGAAAAGACGGTTACAAAATTTTGTTATTTATTGGGAAATACCTGTTCTCGTTATTCTTTTCACTTTCAGGGAGGAATTTCATAAATATTCAATAATTTTAAGGAATCTTTTTTCCGATTTTTTCATTTTTAAGCACCTCTTCAGCTTGCTAGTATATATGAAGTCTGGACAGTTACACTCCAGAGGAATGATTTTCATACTCAAAATACAAAAAAGAAAAAGATAACAACGATTTTTCTGCCAAATCTGTTTTGTACACTGAGAAAAAAAATCGTTGAATGTGCAAAATGCATTTTGTTGTCTCGAAATTTTGTTGTTTTAACAGTTGCTCAGACATGCCAAATAAGCTACAGTTCACACCACTGAAACTATCAGTTAGATTAACAAAACGTTTGTTATGCCAATTAAAAATCAAGTTGAACGTATTTAAAGATACATTTTGTTAAACCAACTGAATTTTGATTGGATGAATGAATTTTTTTTCAGTGTAAGAAGATTTCGAAATATTTCAAACTGCTGTATTCCTAAAAAAAACCTACAAAGTAATCCAATAGCGTTTGCTAAAAAAAGTCCGGTTGCATGCAGAATGATCATTTCGCGAGAATCATTCACATACACCTACGTACTTTAAATCCCTCGCGAATCCCACTCCGCCATTTCATTCAGTTTCACAATTGTTTAATCTCCGTACAACTATGTAACCGAAAATACTTACGGTGAAATCGAGATTTTTCTCGGTGACTCGTTCTCGTTCTGAATTATTCAACGAGATCATTTCCTCTTCTCGATTATCGCGCATCCTTTTCGTTCTGTCTTCGTTTTCCTCTGTATACTGGCAAGAACTGGCTAAAGCGTACAGCCGGGTCGGCAGATACTCGAGAGATTCTCATCCAATGTATATAGCCTTGACCGATATATATATATATATATATATATATATATATATATATATATATATATATATATATGTATGTATGTATGTATGTATGTATATATACACACACATATACATGTATGGGTAAATGGGTATACGATAGCGACCTCGTAACCGCTTCTTTTCTGTATGCCACATTGGTATGCACCTCTCCCCGCGTCCCTGTATCGCCGATCCTTTTTTCACCGCAACGAGAATCGCGTGACGCGCATTCGCACACGCCGCGGCTGAATCGGTACGATCGAATCGCACACTCCGCCATACATGTCCTGAAATAGTATCGAATCTCCGGTGAAGCCTCTGTGCAGAGTACAGACGTTTGTTATTGGCACAAATCCAATTTTTACTCGGATGCTGAACGAAGAGAGTCTCGCGTCGATCCAATTTCTATTCCCGTTTCGTTGCAATTCCCATTCTACATTTATCCTATATTTACGCGTACGTGTGTTTTCATTGCAACGTTGTTGAGGATAACGCCCCCACAGTGCATCGAGCGTAAGACAAAAAACAAAAAACTAAGTTTATATTTCCGTCAAGTTGTGGTTATTTTTGTAAACCATATTAGCCGATACACGACGCCAAGCAGTTGATGATCTGTGGTTTATCGTCCTTGGCAAGTTATAACTACCCTGATTTAGGTCTTCGGAATGTAAAGACAAATTGATGAATTATCATTCAACATTTGTTGTTCGTTCAGATAGGATTGTACCGAAAGTTTTACATATTTTTGAAAACCAATTGTGGAGAACACAGGTGAAGGTATGTTCTTTAAAATATTGTTGTAAATATATATTTGAATTCTTTCTAACGTTTTTGAGAAGTCCTGGTATTTACTGTACAACATTTAGGGCACTTTGTTGTATTGTTAAACTTGGATGATAGTTCTGAAAAAAGGTGTCAAAAAGTGTTTTTAGATTTTTGCTTATAATTATTTCTCCATTAAGGGGCTATACCAGTGTGAACGCTGAAAATTTGGGTGATTTTCGGGAATTTTTTGAAAGAAAAGTACTCAATTAAATGTTTCGGAAAATTAAGAATATATTTGGCTATACATGACCTATATTACATAATTTTTTCATAGAAAAATATTGAGATCCAAGCGGCTTATGCGCTGCCTTCGGAGGCGCTAAAAAAAAGTTCCTCCACTGCTGACATGATTCCGGCCGATTGAATAGCTGAAACCGAAGAAGGAAAAAATGTCGTCAAACTAGAAGGTATTTCCTGTACAGTGACGTAGGATTTTCGAAAAACAAACCTTGTCACTGTACAAGTGACAAAAATGATATTCTTGAAATTATAAATTGTCGAAAAAGGCAAAACATCGATTTTTTTAAAGTGTCACACTGGTATAGCCTCTTAATGTAGATTCATATTTACATTCATTTTTTTGCGTTTGCCTGCGAATAATTTTTTAACACTTTTTTCTGAGAGTTTTTTTTATCAAAAACTCCGAAGTAGTAGGTGTGTGGATAGGAAATGTAAAAAAACACGCATTTTTCAATAAAATTTGTTCTGTATAGCAACTTCAACAATATTCTGACCAATTTCACGAAGAAATGACAAAAGCAAGTCACACCCGCAAAATGCTCGAGAATAAACTCAAACAAAGACCTCCTGAGAATACTGCTGATTACTTCTGAACCTCTAATATGCAGGAAAAGAAAAATAATAACTAAGAAAGAGGTTAAAGTCGACAGAGAGGTTCAAAAGGATATCATTTTAGCAGACGAGGCCTCCACTTCCTGCAGCTTAGACGTCGAATTGTCTAGTGACGTCACTAGACAATTCGACGTCGAAGCTGTAGGAAGTGGCGGTCTGCTAAAATTATATACTTTAGAACCTTTTTATCAGCTTCAACCTTTCAATTCTGGCTAGATTAGGGATCAATGGGACAGTGTTTAATGAGGGTACAGACAGCTGATATATTTTTTTAAGAAATAAAAATGTTTGCCGCATTTAAGAAGAGTTATGATTTTCTATCCATTTCCCCATACATTCGATACACTGCAGTCAGAAAAAAGATTTATTATGTCCTAATAAATTGGCACATTAGAACATAATTTATTGAAAATTAATAAATGTTCACTCGTATGGAGACAGTTTTTATGTGATTGTAACACAGCATCTATTTGGCATCACTAAATATGTTTTTTTACGTGCCGATTTTTCACATAAATTAAAAGCCATATTTAAAATAGAACATTTGAATAACTATTGCCTCAAATCAAATAAATACTACTTCCCAATCACGGAAACCTCTTATTTCTCGACTACGATACTAATGCGCGTATACGCATTTTGCCCTTAAACGCAACGGGCCCGATAGCAGGCCGCTCGTCAGATGTAGCTCACGCATACGCTTACCATGTACCTTCTTCCTATGCCAATGCTTTTGGCACAAGTGTTAGTGTTGCGTTTCGGAAGTGAGAAACTCGAAAGTGAGAAATGATTCAAGTGTAAGTAAGAATATAAAGTGAGAAAAAAACGTTCAAGTGAGAAAATAATGACGGGCGAAATGACACAATTCCTCGAGAAAAAAAAACCAGCTGGGAGATTATGAAGAATCCTATTAGATGTTAAGAAAAACTCTATTCGTCGGATATAAAACACCTATTTTTTCTAACTCATATATCCTCCCATGTAGGGTGATCGGTGGCGGCCAATGATTGGCCGATGCTCGACGCCGAGCTTGCCAACATTGGCACTCGAGCTTGGCCCGATCATCGACCGAGCCCCGGATGATAAGAGCGGCCCGATATTCGCAATCAATATTGGCCCTAGAATGGCTTATGAGAATCGGCCGACCTTCGCGTAGGAGTTCATTCGAGAATCGGCCAACAATAAATCCCCGTCAAGATTGCCATCATTGGCACTCGAGCTTGGCCCGATTATCAACCGAGTCTTGGCGGATAATTGTGACCCGATATAGAGCATCAAAATTGGTCCTGCACTGCCAAAAAAAAATTAATTATTTTTGTATTGTAATTCGTCATCACCTGGTCTTTTGAAACGATTAGTCGAAGAAAATATTTCACCTATATGGGACTCGAACCTTGAACCTACCTACTCATAGCTACGCACGCTCTCCCTATGCTACCGAGTGCTTGTAACATCTGAATCCCAGATATGGCATAAGAGACCAAATGGATTCTCATCATTATTTGTATCACATAGGGGAGACCGGGGCAAAATGGTATAGCGGGGCAAAACGGTACCGGGGCAAAACGGCACTGGGGCATAATGGGATCGGGGCATAATGGGATAGCAAAAAATGAAGTTTCTTGGTGCTTGATTTCGGGCAAAATGGGATAGGGGCGAAATGGGACAGAGAGGAGTGGAATATCAAATTGGGGCAAAATGGGACACAAAAATAAAGTGTCGCAGCCCGCTGAATTTGGGGCAAAATGGGATGACAGGAAAATTCATGCTTCGGCTCTATGAAAGAGCTGTTGAAACATAATCTAATCTAAATGGTGCTTGTGGTTCGTTTCAGTCCACATATACGCAGATAATACGGACTGACCGATATATTTGTCGACACATATCCGTCGATTTCATGGGGAGCGGCGGTTCTAGTTTTATAAAACAATTTACGTAAAAATTGACAAGCATTAGATTTTCATCAATGGCTTGAAAATCAGTATCAGTAACGTGCAGTTGGCAGAAAATAAATTTAAAAAAAACAAAGAAAGATAAAACAAAAAAAAACATAAATTGCACGCGTCAGATTATAAAAATTACTTGATTATTTAAATAATTAATAACGACAAAGAAATTGTACCAATCGAATAAGAAGGCTCAAATAACAATTTACATCAAGTTTGGTACAGTTCTGACCGCAGAATCAAAAGTAATTGTTTAACAAACTTTAATAACAAATGAAAAATTAGTATTTTTTTGAATGTTGAAGTACTTAAATTTATTGGATTCAACGAATCCTGACGAGCCGAGCACGAACTGTTGTTGTAAAGTCAATAATTCCACTGTCCCATTTTGCCCCGATCCCGTTTTGCCCCAACCGCCTCTTTCTGAGGAGCTTGATTTTCTCCGGCCCATTTTGCCCCAGTCCCGTTTTGCCCCAATGACGTATTTTCCAGCAGTGTTGATTTTCACTATTCCATTTTGCCCCAAACCCGTTTTGCCCCGGTCCCATTTTGCCCCGGTCCCATTATGCCCCGCTATACCATTTTGCCCCGGTCTCCCCTACACTGTATCAAATAGTTAATATCATTGTGATAATTAGAGAGTTTTATCGAATGACATGTTATAGAATTTTCAAACATAACCGATACACACACACACACACACACGCACACACACACACACACACACACACACACACACACACACACACACACACACACACACACACACACACACACACACACACACACACACACACACACACACACACATATATATATATATATATAACTCCTCTCTTTCCACCCTCTCTACCCCCACAACCCTTTGATATGTGTGTTGCAATAAAGACAAACCATAAGTTCATTAGTTTAAGTTTAATTTGAATAAATAAATATATTTAAAATGAATAATTCCAATAATGGAATGCAATAGGAACAATTTGATTTCCCGAAAAGTCTAGTTAGTTCAAATAAAAAATAAATAAATAGACGGGGTTAGTTAATATTAATATAATTCTTCTGTCAGTGTAGGATGGTTCATAAAAATCGGCAGAGTATTGCGTTTGAGTTCGTTCGAGAATCGGCCAACATTGAGTGCATTGATTTGGTAGTATATTTGTTAAGAGTCCAATGGATTCGTAAAAAGTATTTATCTCGTCTCTCAATGACTTCGACGCGAAACAATGAATCGCCAATATACAAATTCGTTCGATCATGCGCTACTCGGCCGCACATTGGCGTCGTATCGGCGAACCAACGTTGGCGAGTCTATACTTCGCGAAACATCGGCCTCGTATCGACAAGCCAATCATTAGCGAGCCTAAATTTGGCCGAACATTGGCCTCGTATCGGCAAACCAATGATTGGCGAGTCTATACTTCGTCAAACATCGGCCTCATATCGATAAACCAATAATGAACGAGTCTATACTTGGCCGAACATTGGCCTCGTATCGAGAAGCCAATGATTAGCCAGTCTATATTTGGCCGAACATTGGCCTCGTATCGGCAAACCAATGTTGGCTATTCAATACTCAGCCGAGCATTGGCATAGAATTGGGTAATCAATTATCGCTCCGCCAACATTGGTCCAAGTAATGGCCGTTACGGTTCGATTGGCGAAACCTACATGGGCTATTAGACGTTAAGAAAAATGCTTAGTAAATCTTAAACATAAACTTTAATAAAAAATTTTCTTAGCTGTTATTAAAATCGTATTAGGCATCGACATACGAATAAGAAAACTTATTCGCCGAGAGACAAACTTCAAGGAAATTTTTCAAGGAAAACTATTTGAAATTTCGGATTGAGGTTTTAATTATCTAAAAGTATATACATTCAAAAATGTGTTTAATTTTCTTTATTTAAAAATATCAAAAATATACAAGCATATTGTATGATCCCTAGAGCGTCGTAAAAAAATCTGCGTATACGGTACCCACTGGCGTTTCTTCGAAAATCATCTGAAGAAAAAACGAAAAGATTATTTAATTAGATACTATAATCTAGTACTTGTCATAGCCAATTTTGAAAATATCGATTTATGACAAAATGGCGGACGTTCGAACATAAATAGTGATTTTTGGGGCAAAATTAGTTATTATTTTGCCTATAAAACAAAAACTAAGTAACGGAAAAAAAAGATCCTATGACAAGTACTAGATAATGGCATATAGAATAACCACAAAAAACCTCAAGGCAATCGGTTCACTGGTTTTCGAGAAATTTTGGGTACCGATTTGAAAAACGTGGTTTTGAGAAAAACGCTTTTGAAAATTTGGGAATGAATAAATCATAAAATTTGTCAACTTACATGGAATCATCGATACCAGGCCCATAGTGTAGGTCTTCTACGGTCGACGGAATATTCATAGCTTCTAAATAGATTTTTTCGACCATCAGGTGTATATCCCTCCTCAATAAATCTTTTTTCTGAGTGTGTGCACCGTGTGGTTACAATTCTTGGAGGGATATCTTCCTTTCTTTTGTAACGTGATAATCTCTGGCAGTTTGATACAAGATTGGTCGCCACTTGTTCTTATCGATTTGTGGATTTACGTTGCATGGAATATCGGATCCCTATTAAGTTTGGATAATTTTTTCGGCACCCTCTGCACGGGTGGTTTTCTGTGAATGACAAAGAAACAGGAAGCAGGGAACGGTGCAGCTGACTCACCTCGATTATTCGTGCACATGCGGAAGCAACAGCTGAACAATGCAGGCCTAAATTGAGGCAGGCTAGGTTAGGACGGAATATACCTAGTCGATTATTCTGTAATTCGCGACTCGTATTCCTGCGCGCATTCACACGCGTATCGAACGGAATTCTTAATGGACGGAGGGGGATGCTTTTGGTTGATGAAAGTGGGTCGCGTGAGCACGCAAGAGAGGTGGCTTCGAATGAATGAAAATGTCGGGTGCTGCCGCGGCGTAACGGGGATCCGCCCATTCAACTTCTCGGGCTCCAAGCCTCGGCGAACGTAGATACAACTCGATTGAGAAAAGCTGGCAAGCCGCAGGGTGGGAATTGCGTATGCGATAGAGGGAGAAAGAAAGATAAAGAGAGAGAAAACGGGGCAGGGGGGGGGGTAAAGATATTTGGCGAGAAAGAGACATGGACAGAGTGAGGGAGAAATTGAGAAAGATAAGGGAGGTCACAAGTTTCCATCTGGGATTCGGGTCAACGGGTCGAGGGTGGCTTTATTGCCTTTCCCAGCGCTCTCCCGTTGGGGTTTCGTGTTGGCGCCGTTGCTATGGGGATGACCGACTTCCTTGATCGGGTGAAACGGAAAATTCCCTCCACAAACGGGGTTGAAAATCCTCGAAGAAGGTCGTTGCCGAGCAGAGAATTCTAGTACATGCTTCAGCATTCAGAACGTGCTCTCCTGCCTTTCCCTCCCTCTTTCTACCCCTCTCTCGGCCTCACCCTTCGGAAGCGAAGTTGGACAAAGAGAGAAAGGGGCTTCCGAACGATATCGAGGTGTCCTAGTTTTCTGGTTTCCGGATATACTCTCTAGCACGTCATGATGACGCAATAGCCAAGGCTACATCTCTGTCCTCATTCATCGAGGGCCAAACTAATTTCTGCCCTCCCGCTCTACAAAAACGCCAATACGATTCCTCTTCTTTCCATAAGTTCTATTATGGGAAAAGTCGATCACCAAAAAGTACGAGTGAGAGTCGTTCCGGAAATAGAGGTAACTCTATCGAATAATTGTCTTTCTATTATTGTCCAGCTTCGTTCGGCGAAATTCCATTTCGTGGATTGCGTTTGGCAGACGGATATAGCGATACTTCACGAAATACCTCACGACTTTTTTTGATGACGTTGAAGTTTGCATCGTTAGAATGTAACGAAAATTAATTATTTTAACTGCTCAGATTTTTTGCCCGTTTAGACTGTTAACATTACTCACACTTTTTTACGTATTCTCATTGCAGATTTACGACCTCAATTTGCAAAAAAAAAGAATTATGATGATGATCAAAATTAGGGAATGAGAAATGAAGAAAAAAAAAATGGTTACATTCCAACGATGCAAACTTCAACGCCATTTATTTTTCGTAGTAAAATAGTATTTATTTACCACGCTATGCAGACTCTTTTTGACTTTAAGGACCTAGCTGACTGTTGTCCGTGACGAAAAAAACCAAACTTTTTGGACGTCACCCTTTTTGGCAAATAGACGTTGAAAGAAGCACTGTGCTTCGTACAATGATATATATGGTAAGGTTTTCGCGCTCGCCGAACTTTGATTTCATACTATATCTCCCGTACTCAAAATGCCGGATAGAAATTTGAACATCAATTGTTCATTCGAATTTTAATACTACATTTCACATTTACGATGTATAACATCAAAGTAAGGCTTTCAAAGTTCAAGAACACTGGGAATAAATGATTATTATACTAGAATATTCGTATTTTTTTTAAATTCAACTATTTGCTAATCATGTTTGGGATGAATGATACAATTGCGGATAAAAGTGGCTAAAATCGTAAGCGGCATTAATGTGTAGATGAAGCCTAAAATTGCAAGTTAAGGGGTTATATACAGTCAGGAGGCCCAAAAATATCGATTTTTTTAAATAATTTTTCTTGAGAAGACCTCTAAATCTATTAACGTAAACATTTGTACACATATTATGGTAACTTTTAACTCTATTTTAACATTTTTTATTTGTAAAAATAATTATTTTGAAAGCTGGTATAGCTGATCTCCGGCAGCGCCTCTTAAAAAGGCGTCTTGCGGTGAGCACGATATCTCTGGACAGGATCATTTAAAATGAAAAAAAAACCGAAAATATTTCGTTAATATAATGGATTATCTTGTAATTGATCGGAGGAATAACCAAAATAATAATTTTTGACAAAATGGCGGTTTCTCAACAAACAAAAAATCGATTTTTGACACAAATTTAGGCCTTAAATTGTTTATAAAATGGAAAATATTTATCGGTGAGAAAAAATCTTCCATTAATTACTAAAAAATATACTCGAAAAGATTGTGTTGAAATTTGAGACTGATCGGTTCAGCCGTTTCCGAGAAATCTTGCTCACCGACTTTAAAAACACAGTTTTGAGAAAAACGCGGTTGAAGTTTCAAAAGCCCTTTCGAACGCTCTGCCATTACAAATGTGCGTGTAACTTCGAGAATATTCGCCGGATTGACAAGAAATTTTCTGTGTTTATACTTAAATATATGTACATTACAATTTTTTTTATCGATTTTTCGAAAATTTTAACTGTCTATAACTCCTTAAGGAGGTACGGTGATGACCATGCTAGTAAACTTAGAGTCTATTTCACACCGCAATACCGCCACGTTTTAGATATATGTATATGGCCTATTTTTTCGAGAAATATTTTTTAAGTATTGAATTACGAGTTTCCTATTATTTTTATAATATGGAAACAACCTTAATAATCTACTACTCGACTTCAGTAGTACGCCATATCGTTGACGTTGAGCATCGGCGCATTTTCGATGGCTGTCATCAGTTCCACGCGCCCGGCTTATTATTTTTTGTAGCCGGTTAACATGGAGAATGAAAATACTGTGGAAGTTTATCAAAAGAGTAACGGGATTGTACCTGAAGTCCAGTTTAGAGCCGAATGTAGATTCTGACGGACAAGAATTAGAAAATGAAAAGATAATATTGCGATTGCAAATAAAAAACGTCGCGTTGAGGTTAACCTCAATGTCCAATGTCCAATCTGTCCAAAGTCAAAACATATTTCATCGATTGTTATGTTATTTTTCCCTTTCCCAATTTTCACAATATTTGCAGGTATAAAAAGGAACGCTTATTTTATATGACGGTTCTCCCATGCTGAATTTATATATAGATGCGTTGTATAGGTATATGTCGCCAGAAAAATTGAGATGCCTTTGCTGTATGTAAAAGAACTTCAAGTAAATATCGACGGAAGGCCCTTTATAGTCCATTAAAAAATGTACTGCTTCGCACAATCATATTTTTAATTCGCGTTGAAAATATGCGATAGACAAATCAAATTTGCGCGAGTATCCGGCGTTGCCACACGTCGAGCAAGATGGCTGCTGTTACGTCACGAGAAGTCTCGCTCTCCGAAAACTTCTGTTTTTGCAACTTTATTTCTAAATTTATTGCTTATTTCTGCGGTGAGCTTTCCAATTCAAGGTGCCTTATCGATTACAAAGATTCAACGAACGCAACCATCAGTTTTCTTGTTGGTGTGTTTCTTGGCTCCAAGTAGCACAAAAATATCGATATATGAGAGGACAGGCACAGTTTGTCGTCTACGTGTGACTAATTCACCAACTTTAACAATTAATAACTCGGAAAGTGTACGGTAAATCTCGTGGAAACTCCGCATACGCATAGACGAAGGTCTCGACAATGCAAAAAAAAATCGGGCTTTTATCTTGAACTCGCTCCAATCACTGTACCTCCTTAAGGGCCTGTGACGGGCCGAAAACAGGTCGTTTCTTCCGAATTTTTTTCTCTTCTTTTGTCTACTAGATTATTTATTTAAAATTTGGGAAAAAGATATCTTCGTAAGCCTATATCGAACTTATGTCGTGTACATTTTTATTTAAAAATTCAAAAATTAACCACGTTATCGAGGTATAATTGAGCCTCTGTCTAAAAAATGTGGCCCGACGGCCGGACCGACAACTCGCCAATGGTTGGTCTATAAAAGTAAAATTTTTATAATCTATATTAATGTAGTTCTCGCGGGTGTTCAAAGAAAAAAGTGTTCTTTTGGTGAAATTTTTAGTTATATTCAGGAGCTTAAAAAATACTCCATTTTACAAAATGACTACCTACAACGATAGCTACTATAATTAAAGAAATTTTGAATTGAATTTTGGAATTGAAAATCTGAACATTATAGCTAAAGTCATGGTTCCGGCCAGGACGAGAAAAGTGCTTTTGAGAAAAACGCGATTGAAAGTTTTAGTATACGTAACTCGTTGCGCTACCTGGTCTCGCTAAATCGTCTGTAACTTGGTCAATTCTCCATATTTTAACTTGAAAATTTAGTCACATATTCTGGAATATGTATACTTTGAGACAATACAAAAAAAATCGATTCGTTTGACCCGTCACAGTGGTGTCCCGCCTTAAGGAGTTACGTGGGTTTCGAAGCCAAAAAAAAGCATATTTTCTGTCTATAAAAAAATATAATATATAAATTATTTTATTCAAAATAAGCACATGAAAAAGCAACATTTCAACAATATTTAAAAAAAACGTTTATCCAGAAACTTGGGAAATTCAGCCGGTGGGACCTGGTTTCCGGTGACCCCTCAAAAAAAAGTGTCCTCGTGGTGGTCAGGATAACTTTATCTGAAATTAAGAAACCAATTTTTTTCTGTCGGTAGGTAAGTATAGCTCGTGATTGAACGAAGAATTAAAAAAAAATAGTAATTTGAATTTTTGGCAGAGTTGTATGCAAAATAGTTTGATTTTTTGTACAATTTAAACTACGCATAGCCTTGTAAAATTAGTTGTAATCGAAAAAAAACCTTCGTTCAATCACTAGGCAATGCTATTTTGGAAGAAGTGTTCAAAATTTCAATAAGATCGGTGCATTCGTTTTCGAGAAATCATGTCCACCGACTTTAAAAATAGTGTTTTGAGAAAAATGCAATTACCTGCGTTGTTCCCGGTCGGTCTTTCCCAACGGGGGGAATTCCCAAAGGCTCTCTCTCCTAGACTTTTACTCCGATTGACTTGAAACTTTGGGAGAATATTCTAGACATGTTGTACTATTAGATAATAAAGATTAAAAATGGATTTTTTGAAATTTTCAAACCCACGTAACCCCTTAAAAGTGTTCTGTTTCAATTATTGTTTCACCAGTAGTTGTCAATATACAACTTCTTCATGGCAAACCTCATGAGAGTGAATACGCCGCGTTTCACGACTGCCGAAATTTTCGAGCTGCTCAACTGTTTATCGCGATGCCGTACATTTTAATCAAAATTCACGATAGAGCCGGACGAAAAAATAAGCATAATTCCAGGACGTTGCAGCTAATTACACTCCAGTTATGTAGTGAATGATTGCGTCATTTCTAAAAAGTTTCTTCCATACATGAGTTACTTGCACGAAAATATAACAGATAATTCTTTCACTGAACTTATTCTCGTCATCTCTGACAGTGAGACAAGGTCCTATAAGGTTGCGGGCGAAACTATCGCAAATGAAAAGTGTTATAATTCTTCAACGGGTTAGTGGATCAATCTCAACTTTTGCACACAGGCTAAGAACAAACAGAGTAATAATGCATCCGATTATAATCGCCCCGGTAGCATTCCCACAAGACCCCTTACAAATTAAGGCACAACACCACTGTGACCCCCTGTTTTTTGCCATTTTTCAAGAATTTTTTTTGTGGGAAAAAAAGAGATATTCGAAATTTTTTTTTGTTTCGTTCGTTGTTTATTGAAGATACATAAAAAAACATTTTCAAAATTTTCACGCCCTATGGTGACGCTGGGGAAGCTCCCGCGTCAGGTACTGTTGCCTCTGCAGTGGTTCGCGGCACGCAGCAGAACTCTCTTCAAAGTCGATCTGAAAAAAATACCGAGTGTTTTCGTTAATAATATGATATTTTTGGCACGCTTTTGAAATTAAAGGACGATTTTCGAGCAAAATTTCTCGTCGAAAATAGGCTATAACTTTTTTTATTATTGAGATATCGAAAAAATCCTATGTACTTCTTTAGATAATCTAGTTTTATTGGTGCAGTCCGAATTTGAAGTCGATCGGATAAAAATTGCTCGAGTTCTGCTGCGTGCCGCACTCAAAAAAGTGGTTTTGAGAAAAACGCGTTCAAAGTTTTAGGTTTGTTAATTTATGCGATAAATTGGAAGAAAAATTTTTTACCTTTAATCAGCGATGCCGGCACCACCCATGTAGGGTGATCGGTAGTGGCCAATGATTGGCCGATGCTCGACGCCAAGCTTGCCAACATTGGCACTCGAGCTTGGCCCGATCATCGACCGAGCCTTGGATGATAAGAGCGGCCCGATATTCGCAATCAATATTGGCCCTAGAATGGCTTATGAGAATCGGCCGAGCATCGCGTAGGAGTTCATTCGAGAATCGGCCAACAATAAGCCCCCTCAAGATTGCCATCATTGGCACTCGAGCTTGGCCCGATTATCGACCGAGTCTTGGCGGATAATTGTGACCCAATATAGATCACCAAAATTGGGCCTGCACCGCCAAAAAAAAAAAATTAATTATTTTTGTATTGTAATTCGTCATTACCTGGTCTTTCGAAATGATTAGTTCGAAGAAAATATTTCACCCCATAATGGGGCTCGAACCTTGAACTTCCCTACTCATAGCCAAACACGCTGCCCCTATGCTACCGAGTGCTTGTAACATTTGAATCGCAGATATGGCATAAGATACCAAATGGATTCTGATCATTATTTGTATGACATAAACTATATCAATTAGTTAATATCATTGTGATAATTAGAAAGTGTTATCGAATGACATGTTATAGAATTTTCAAACCTAACCTATATATATAATTCTCTCTCCACCTTCTCTACCCCCACAACCCGTTAATATGTGTGTTGCAATAAAGACAGACTATTAGTTCATTAGTTCAAGTTTACTTTGAATAAATAAATATATTTAAAATGAATAATTCCAATAATGGAATGCAATAGGAAAAATTTGATTTCACGAAAAATCTAGTTAATTCAAATAAAAAATAAATAAATAGACGCGGTTAGTTAATATTAATAGAATTTTTCTGTCAGTGTAGGATGGTTCATAAAAATCGGCAGAATATCGCGTATGAGCTCGTTCGAGAATCGGCCAACAATGAGTGCATTGATTTGGTAGTATATTTGTTAAGAAAAATGGCCAATGGACTCGTAAAAAGTATTTATCTCGTCTCTCAATGATTTCAACGCGAAACAATGAATCGTCAATATACGAATTGCGGTTCGATCATGCGTTACTCGGCCGAACATTGGCCTCGTATCGGTAAAAACATGATTGGCGAGTCTATACTTCGCCAAACGTCGACCTCGTATCGATAAGCCAATGGTTAGAGAGCCTATATTGGGCCGAACATTGTCCTCGTATCGGCAAACCAATGATTGGCGAGTCTATACTTCGCCAAACATCGGCCTCATATCGATAAACCGATAATGAACAAGTCTATACTTGGCCGAACATTGGCCTCGTATTGGCAAACCAATGATTGGCCAGTCTATACTTCGCCAAACATCGGCCTCGTATCGACAAGCCAATGATTAGCGAGTCTACGTTTGGCCGAACATTGGCCGCGTATCGGCAAACCAATGATTGGCGAGTCTATCCTTCGCCAAACATCGGCCTCGTATCGACAAGCCAATGCTATATTTGGCGAGCGAGTCTATATTTGGCCGAACATTGGCCTCGTATCAGCAAACCAATGTTGGCTAGTCAATACTCAGCCGAGCATTGGCGTACAATTGGTTAATCGATCATCGTCCCGCCAACATTGGTCCAAGTATTGGCCGTTACGGTTCGATTGGCGAAACCTACATGGGCATATAGCTGGCCTTCAAGAAGCAAATCATTGTCCCTAGCATCTTTTCTCGAACTTGTAGAGGCTCTTCTTGCCTCTTTTGCAGCATCTGTGAGCGAGCGCTCCGCCAGCTCGATCCGCGCTGCGTCGATTTCGACGCAAAAATTGAAACAATTTGGGCCGATAGTTATCCCCAACGTCTCCAAAACTTTCATGAGGCTTCTCAGGCCATCATTGAATAATAATACCGCGATATTAGCTGCAATATCGACGATTTTTTTGCTCCCGGACTGACACTTGGGGGCTATTGCCCAAACTGATTTGTTGTAGCTTTCGTTGTTGTTTTGCGTGAAGCCGCCCAAACAACGCTGCAGCAAATCGTCTCTGCTCAAATTTATATATCCCGGTATACCTGCCGACCCTGAGGCGCGCAGCTGCGCGGGACCCCGAGCGTCACGGAGCGCTGCACCGCTCCACAAAATAATCAACATCTCCGAAAATAATTATTTTTTCGACCTGGGTCCAACGGCATCTTAATGTTAAATGTATTTTAGATTTTTCTAGATGGTTTTCAAAAAATCGATTTTTTGAAGCCGTCACAGTGGTGTTGTCCCTTAAGCTCAATATTTCAGTAATAGGGCTTTCACACAGTACGACCCTTTGAGGGCCCCCAGTGAGAAAGTGAGGCCACCCTTGAAGGGTCCAAGTTCGAGGCTTCCAAATGAGAATCTTAATCGTATTGGGGAAAATTATTGCGGGTCCGATGACCAACTCACGTGCGCAATTTGCGCACGTGATCTCCTCAGTGGCCTTATTTCGAAAATAAAGCAAAATTTGAGACCCTGGTATTCTTCATTTGCATTCATTGCTTGACGGAGTGAAATAGAAAGACCTTCAATCAACTGTGAATCCGTGAGGTCGGAAAAGAAGTGTTGGTGAGAATTTGGCTTTTATCTGCAACTTCTGTCATCTATATCAGCGGGAAGACGAAAGACAAGTGAGTGAGGACGAGCAAGTGTATAAAACTATTGGGAATACAAATAAGTGTCCGCCGTTTTTTAATAGAAAATTAGGCATTTATTGTGAAAGAACTTTATGTTTTATTCAAAGTATTGTCCATCGCTAGCCACTACTTTTTCCCATCTTTCCCGGCAGCATATGGATACCGGGTCAGAATAAGGCTTCATCTTTTAAGGCTATCCGCTAATCGACCCAATTTTTGGTATCTTCATATGATGTGAAGTGCTGTTCAGACAGGCCGTACGTCATCGATCGAAATAAATGATAGTCTGAGGGAGCAACGTCTGGTGAATACGGCGAGTGAGGTGAAACTTCCCAATTGAGTGTTTCCAAGTAGGTTTTGACCGGTGCCGCAACATGTGGACGAGCATTATCATGCAGGAGAATAATTTTGTCGTGTCTGGAGTCCTAGTAGGCGCGTTTTTCCTTGAATGCTCGGCTTAATCTCATCAATTGTGTTCGGTAGAGAGCCCCAGTAATGGTTGCGTGCGGTTTGAGCAACTAATAATACACGACACCAAGCTGATCCCACCAAATACACAAAAAGAGTTTTTTCCATGAATATTCGGCTTGGCTGTCGATGTTGAAGCATAGCCACGTGGTCCTCATGATTTCCTCTTCTTTGGGTTATCGGAGTGGATCCATTTTTCATCACCAGTGACTCTACGATGCAAAAAACCCTTTCGCTTATGCCTGGCAAGCAGCATTTCACATGTGCAAAATGGGCGTTCAACGTTTCTCGGCTTCAGTTCATATGGAACCCAATTTCCTTGCTTTTGAATCATTCCCAACGATTTCAAACGACGTGAAATTGCTTGTTGAGTCACTCCTAATGTAAGCGCAAGTTCTTGCGTTTAGCACGAATCTCCCTCCATTAATGCTTCCAATACCGCGGCTTCGTACACTTTTGGCCTTCCGCTACGTTCTTTGTCTTTGACGTCGCTGAGTTTCAATCTTTGAAACCACTCACGACAACTTGTCTCACTTAAGGCCTTAGGCCACTCTGGAGGCCGAAAAATAGGCTTTTTGGGGATTTTTTTTTCAGAAAAACTACAAAATAAATCGACATTACAAAAAAGGAGGTTTATCATACATATCAGTGACTCTATACAATAATTTTTTTGAAGCTATTAATTTCAAAATGGCGGCTGTGCAGCGTTTATCTCAAAACTGCATTTTTTAAGTTGGCCGGAAACATAACTCAGACAATTTTCAACTGATTCACTTGAAATGTTGAATATATATTGAAAAATACATTGTCTATGGAAGTACGTAAGTTTTTTTATATTGCACAGTTCATTTGTTATTAACAATTATCTGACGATTTTTTAGGCAACTTTTTGGAAAGTGAAAAATTCCGTCAGATAATTGTTAATAACAAATGAACTATGCAATATGAAAAAAATCCTACGTACTTCCATAGACAATGTATTTTCCAAGATATATTCAACATTTCGAGTGAATCGGTTGAAAATTGTCTGAGTTATGTTTCCGGCCAACTTAAAAAAATGCAGTTTTGCGATAAACGCTGCACAGCCGCCATTTTGAAATTAATCGCTTCAAAAAAATTATTGTATACAGTCACTGATATGTATGATAAACACCCTTTTTTGTAATCTCGATTTATTTTTTAGTTTTTCTGAAAAAAAAATCCCCAAAAAGCCTATTTTTTCGGCCTCTAGAGTGGCCTTACCCCTTATAGCAGCCTCGCCATATGCTTCTACAAGCAATCGATGCGCCTGAGCTGCAGATTTCTTCAAATTCAAGAAGTACTTTACAAGTTCCCGCCAATGAGACTTATTCGGCTCAAAACTCGACATTTCCGAACGAAAAAAATGCTGATACAAAATCGTTAATATTTCAAGGTCTTGCCAGATGTCCAACCTTACGACATGACGTTTTACATCCGACAATTTCAACCAGACCTCCTGGTGGGGCCATCTTTTGTCAAACGACGGACTTATTTGTACTCCCATTAGAAGAAAAAGTGTTTTGAGGGAAAAGAAAACATTTTTTTTCTATTACATTTACCGCAAATTGGAAATAAAGTTTGCTAGTCGTAACGACAGGGAGTTTGTGTTAAAAATTAAAGGCGTCATTGGTAAAAGGCGGGCCTCGGCCACGCTGGACTCTCGGAGGGACTGATAGAAGAAACGATAGGAGGACAAGCGAGTAGGCACGTTTCATCGCGTCGTTCTTCGTGAATGAGGCAAAGGGTTAGAGAGAGAGAGGGGAGAGAGAGAGAGAGAGAGAGAGAGAGAGAGAGAGAGAGAGAGAGAGAGAGAGAGAGAGATATTATTTCCAGCCGTTGGCCGATAGAATTTCCGTGAAGAGCGGAAGTCGGCGGCGTGGAAGATACGCCGGAAGACGACGGACAGGTGGTCGCCGGATGTGCATCTTCCTTTTCCGAACGAGGCTTTGCATACCCGAACGCTTCGTCGACGGCAAAGCGACATCGGCTGCCATCTTTCCGAATGCTTCGAAACATCATATTTTTTTTCCAAACAACATTTTTTTCCCGATCGCACGAATTCCCCGATATAACTCCCCGTCATCCTCACGGCTATTTTTTTCCCTCTTCGTGAAGCGTCAACGCCCTGACGAGACGCACGACCGACAAGAGATGCTCCGAAAAGCTTGTGATAGACCGGAAATATCATAGAGTTTTTCCCACGCGATCGAGCCACTCTCGTACATCAGAGACGGTTTTTATTCTCCGTAGCGCGGAATGGAGAATCAACCGCTGAGCTCATAACGGCGCGTAGCGGAACACGTGCAGTCCAATCGTAATCCGATTTGGCGGTATTAAAACGGACTTTGCCGAATGTGGAGGCGGAAAATCGAGAGTTGAGGAGTGAGATACAGGGTGTCTCAAAATGACCTGACATTTTAAATTGCGCGCCATTTTTTTTGTGTTGACAACTGGCATCAGAAAGTATTGAGGTTTAGTCATGGAGAATTACACAATCGAGGACCGCATAGAAATTGTGAAAATTCACTACAAATGCAGGGCGAAACAATACCGGTATTACAGACGAAGTTTCAGGGTCGTGTTGTCTCGCGCCACGGCTATGGGAATTGACCACCAAGATCGTGCGATTTGACGCCATTGGACTTCTTTCTTTGGGGTTTTTTGAAAGAAAAAGTGTATGCCAATGAGCCACAGACGATTCCGGCGCTTAAGGAAGCAATTGGACGCACCATTGAGGGGCTGTATCAATGCGAACGCTGAAAATTTGGGTGATTTTCGGGAATTTTTTGGAAGAAAAGTACTCAATTAAATGCTTCGGAAAATTAAGAATATATTTGGCTATATTTGACCTATATTACATAATTTTTTCATAGAAAAATATTGAGATCCAAGCGACTTGTGCGCTGCCTTCGAAGGCGCCAAAAAAAAATCCCCCACTGTTGACATGATTCCGGCCGATTGAGTAGCTGAAACCGAAAAAGGAAAAATGTTGTTACACTGGAAGGTATTTCCTGTAGAATGACGTAGGATTTTCGAAAAATATCAAAATTTAACAAAATGGCGTAGTCATGAAAAAAAAGTCTGTTTTCTTGCCTACTAAATGGTCGTTTTTTTTCAATGCCAAATCGTCAATTTTCATGCAATCAAAAATATCCTACGTCATTGTAGAGTAAAAATATTCAAGAGTGCTCAGTTCAAATTTCAAGTCAATCGGATAATTGCTCTTTGAGTTACAATGTCAGCAAATTTGAAAAAATCTCGTTTCGAGAAAAACGCGTTTAAAGATTTAACTATCGATTTTTGCAAGATAAAATGATATTGATATAAATGGTACAAATGATAATGATATTCTTGAAAGTATAAACTGTCAAAAAGGCAAAAAAAATCAATTTTTTGAAAGTGTCACACTGTTATAGCCCTTAATGAAATTAGTCCGCAATTGTGCCAAAATGTTATTGAAAATTTCGTCAAAAAAGTGAACGTTTGCAAACAAGGACGAGGCGGCCATTTATCGGGTATTGTGTTCCACACATAACCTCCATGTTTATACCTTATCTTGAAATTAAAATATTCCTACTTTTCAAGTAAATAATACGTTTTATTAATAAATCAAAATGTCAGGTCACTCTAAGACCCCTTTTAGAAAGACAGTGAGAGCGGAGCCTACTCGCAGTCCTTTGTAGTTACAACGCCCGGCAAATGTCTATGCGGGAGTCAACGAGGCGAGAACTATTCCACTAAAGATCCACGTCCTATTTCCCTTCGCCTCGGAGTTTCTCAGTTTTTTACAGCCCAACTTCACTGCGGCTTTGGAGTTTTGGTCGGGCCCGCATTGATTTTCCCCAAATTCATTAGGGTCCTTGCGTGAGAGCCCGACGTGAGGCCTCAAAGAGCGGTCACACTTTCTCATTGGGGACCTCCAGAGATCCCACGTATTAGCCCTATTACTCAATTATCTAACTCAATCTGGTTGTTCGTAAAATCTTTAGACTTAAAGAAAACGCACAACCGTGTACAATAGTCATCCAAATTTAGTATTTTTCAATCAACCGAGATCAAATTTACGTCGTATTTCGAAAATTTTAAATGGTGGGGTTAAATGTCCGGCCATTCAAACGGTCATTTCTTTTTTTTTTGAGTTCCTATCCGTCATTTTTGCTTTGGGACGTGCTGTGTCAAATTAAGATTTCGCTACTGGAGAAAAAAATCGATATATTTGACAGCCAGTTTTTTATTTGTTCTTTGTTAATCGTAATAATGTCCGACTACGTTGTAAATTGGCCTCTGCGTAGAGAAGCCTTTTTTCATGTTGGCTGTACCCAAGTCCGAAAATTTATAATATCGAATTTTCGATCGGTGAAATGCTCCAAAAGTTTATTCTTTAAATTGCTTAATTTTTTGGCAATTTCAAGCTTCAAGAATGAGAGCGAGAGAAAGAGAGAGAGAGAGAGAGAGAGAGAGAGAGAGAGAGAGAGAGAGATCATGTCATT